>JARQOD010004450.1:0-54771 GCA_033576555.1 Oophaga sylvatica
AGGAAAAGGAGGTCCATCGCAACTCGAGGGCCATTGCCTTGTGATTGCCCCCCAGGCTGAAAAGCGCCAGCCAGTCCCTGGTCGGGACAAGTTTGTGGTTTTTAGAGAGGCCTGCAAACTTTATTTTAGGCTGCGACTGCATTCCTTGGGTACCGAGGAGCAGCGGGTGGGGATAGTCATTTCCCTTCTCCAGAGGCATGCCCAAGCCTGGGCCTTTTCCCTTCTGTCAGGTTCTCAGTCGCTCCAGATGGTTGAGGAGTGGTATCCTCTCCCTCTCATCCTGGATCTTTTTAATCAGATCATTGTGGCAAAATGGTTTTAAGTAGGGGAATGAGTGGAAGATGCACTTCAGTACCCCAGAGGATCATTATGAAAACCTCATCATGCCATTCATGTTGACCAATGCCCCCACTGTTTTTCAGCATTTTGCAAATTACATTTTCCAACATACATTTTCCAGCTCGTGAGTCGGGGGGGGGGGGCGTTGCTATTGCTGGCTCCAGCTCCTTTACATTCAACTGCATAGACATCATAGATGCCAATACAGTTGAAAGCAATGATGGAGGAGAGAGCATTAGCTGACACTCCCTCTACCATCATTCCTCCTCTGTATCTGACGCAGCAGGCGCGATAAATGTCACTTAATCGTGCACTATGCTGTTGAGGAAGTGTGCTGCAGACACTGGAGAGAGGCGAATATTGAATTTATTTTATTTTAAATAGGTGAGTACATTGTGGTGGCTATAACACTGCAGGACTATGGGGCTGCATTACAATATTGGGGTTGCATTATACTCTATGGGTAACTGCATTATAACATATGGGGCTGATTTATACTCTATTGGGGTTGCATTATACACTATTGGGGCTGCATTATGCTCTATTGGGGCAGCATTATACTCTATGGGCTGCATTATACTATATTGAGGCAGCATTATACTATATGGGGCAGCATTATACTATATGGGGCTGCATTATACTATATGAGGCCACATTGTACTCTATGGAGCTGCATTATGCTATATGAGGCTACACTTTACTATATGGGGTTGCATTGTATTATATGGACTGCATTATACTATATGGGGGCTGCATTATATTCTATTGGGGCTGAATTATTCTGTGTGGGCTGCATTATACTATATGGGACTGTTTATACTCTATGGGACTGCAGTATACATATGGGTTCTGCATTATACTCTATGGGGGCTGCCTTATACTCTATGGGGGCTGCATTATACTCTATGGGGTGTTATGTTTTGGTAGCTGAGGAGAGCAGGCAAAAACGGCAATACACCAGAGAGGTTGGAATCTACTGGATTGCAGTACCTGACTAACCACCACAAATAAAGGCAGCCGTGGAGCGTTCCTACGTTGGTCCTAGACGCCTCGTCACAGCCTGAGAGGCTAACTACACCTAAAGATAGAAAGAGGAAAGCTATCTGCCCCGGAGCAGATCTCCAAAGAACATAGGAAGCCCCCAAACATGTAATGGCGGTTAGACAAGAGGAAATACAGACACAGACAGAAAATAGTATGAGCAAACGCTGGGGCCAATCTGACTTAGACAGAAAAGGATAGGAAGAATACTTACTGCAATCCAAAAAAACCCTAAAAAAACCCAACGCTACTAATTGCAAAAACACCTGAGATCACACGACCTCTACCACCTAAATTAGTTCTCTGGTGTAACAAAACTAAGCCGCAGCCACAGAAAAAAACTGGAAAGGCAAATGAACAAACAACAATGGCTCCAGAGGAACCGAGAGGAGACCAAGCCCCCCGGGGAGGGGAACCTGGCAACCTCACAGAAATGCAGAGAAATATACAAATGGCAAGCACAAAAAAAACAAAAAACAGAAAATATCTTATCTGAGAGCAGGAGAAGAGGCAAGACTCAGCAAGCTTCCAAGTGAACCAGGAAACAACATTGAGACAAGAACAATTGATCACCGGCAACCATGATGGGGGGAAACCTCCCTTATATCCAGCCAGTCCGTGATCCCTGATTGCCAATCCTCATTGAATGGTTCAGTACTGTTTGCAACCACCAGAGGGAGCTTCTGCTCAGAATTCATTTCTAAAACATTCATAACAATGGGACTGCATTATACTCTATTTAGGCTGCATTATTCTCTGTGGGGCTGCATTATACTCTATGGGACTGCATTTTACTATATGGGGATGCATTATACTATATGGGGCTGCATTATATTATATAGGACTGCATTATACTATATGGGGCTGCATTATACTCTATGGGCTGAATTATACTCTGTGGTGCTGCATTATACCCTATGGGACTGCATTATACCATATGGGGCTGCATTATACCATATGGGGCTGCATTATACTATATGGGTTCTGCATTATACTCTATGGGGCCAACATTATACTCTATAGGGGTTGCATTATTATCTGTTGGGCTGCATTATTCTCTGTGGGGCTGCATTATACTGTATGGGACTGCATTTACTATATGGGACTGCATTATACCATATGGGGCTGCATTATACTATATGGGACTGCATTATACTATATGGGGCTACATTATACTCTATGAGGGCTGCATTATACTCTATGGGGCTGCATTATACTCTATGGGGCTGCATTGTACTCTATGGGGCTGCTTTGAACTCTATGGGGTACATTATACTATATAGGGGCTGCATTATACTATATGGACTGCGTTATACTCTATGAGGTTGCATTATAATCTATGGGGCTGCATTATACTTTATGGGACTGCATTATACTATATGGCGAATTAAGTATATTGTATGGAGGACTATGGGGAATGCATTATACTGGAAATGCATTATAATATATGAAGGACTATGGGGTACACTATACTATGGGAGTGCATTATACTACATGAAGGACTATAGGGTGCATTATACTATGTGGAGGACTATGGGGTACATTATACTAAACAAGCAAAATGCTGCCTATTAATCGAGTGATTGAATTGTTTATGCCGCAACAAAAACCATTGTTCTCAGCAGCACATCTCCTGGTGTAAACGGCAGATGTGCTGCTGATAATATGATATGTATGGGGACAGATTGATATACTAGTGTTCATTCTGTATCCATCATTCTTCCTCAGATGGCGTAGAGAGGATTAGAAGCAAGGGTCGAACGACTTTAATATTGTCGATCACGCTCGTTTAACGGCCTCAACTCAGCGCATGTAAATAGAACCAAAATGTTTCTGTGTGATGGTACAATATGTTAGCATTTGGGGCCCTACTTTAAAGTTTTGTCCAGGGCCCCACTTTGTCTAAAACCGGACCTGCCTAAGGTGTTTTGTTTCTGAAAATCAGGAGGATTGGGTCTCTTATTTACCTTTAGCTGAGTTTGCTGTGAATAACTGTTATCATGAATCTTCTGCCAAATCCCCGTTTTTCGGTGCATATGGTTTTAATCCTCAATTCTGCATTCAACAGTCCCAGCAAAATACCCAAGATGGTGCAAACTACAGTCTCACCCTTCTGTTGACTTGCCGGGATTAGAGCAGCTGTGACTTTGAGGCTTCAAAAGGCCGACTACCCCCTCAGAAGTAATGACAAGTTTTAGGAAGCTGACAGTCCATTGAGTCACTTGGCCAGGTGACTGGATGGTCCCAATCTGGTTTCCTCAAACAAATCCATGGTGCCAGGTGACCAGATATCCAACCTGGTTTTTCCAAATGTATCCATGGTGCCAGGTGACTGGATGATCTATCAAAAAGTATCCATAGGTTCCAGGTGACCGGATGGTCACAATCTGGCTTCTCCAAATGTCTCCATGGAGGCAGGTGACCGGATGGTCCCAACCTGTCTTTCCCAAATGTATACATGGGGCTCCTGTGGCCGGTAGGTCTAAATCCTGACTTTCTCAAATGTATCCATGGGTTCAGTGATGGTGTAACAATTATGTAGGTACTATGGAATCTGATTGCGTGGGATAAAATGGATCTGAGACCAAAGATGAGACAAATAAACTGTATTTAAACAAAGTAAGAAGTACAACATAAAGTAACAGATATTTTCCTGCAATTACAGCGAAATGTACAGCACAAAACAGAAATGCCCAGCAAACATAATAGCAGGGTGCAGCCGCTAAAACAAACAAGTCCAGCAGTAATGTGACGTAAGAGTGCGAACGGCACTGATATGTGGAAGTCCAGCAGTAATAAGAAGCAAGAGTGCGACCGGCATTTATACGTGGAAGTCCAGCAGTAATAGAAGCAAGAGTGTGACACTTATACGTGGAAGTCCAGAACTATGCAGACAGAGGAGACGACATCTTTCATGGAAGTCCAGAAATACATGGGTGGAGCATAACAAGGAGAAGGTCCTTAAATGTACCTTTTGGGCTGAAAAGTCCCACTCAAGTCCCGCACAGCAGCCCGCACAGACAGTCTTAGAAGTCTGGCCAATAGGTAACCCCAGCCAGGATTCAGAAGCAGCTCAGAGACTGAATGCAGCTGGAAGTGGTGAGGCAGAGCACCAAGTAACGAGCAGCAGCAGGAACTCCAGAGGCAAGCCTGGAGGTACCTCTGAAGCAAACAGCAACAAAATACTCAGCGAAGGAGGATCTCCTGACCCAGACTTAAATAGCAGGACAGACAGGAAGTTCCAGGACTGGGCGAAGTACCAGACTCCATCTTGGACAAGGGCAAAACAGGCTCCATAGAACAGCCAAAATCCTTACAGATGGTCAATGGAGCAGATCTGCATTCTTTCAGCCAAGGCCATGGTCCCTTGTGATGGAGCCATGATGTCCTGGCTTCTGGCTTGTAGAGTCTTCCTGGCTGTGGTTTTGTAAAGAGTGTATGGTTCTTTAGATCTATGGATCTCTTGTTACAGAGGCATATCCCTCCTTATATACATCACAAGTGTTGTCATTCAAGTCAAAAACCAAAGGTCAAGAGAAAGGTGTGATGAGATTAGCTTGCATTATTTGAGTATTTAATCAATTTGCATAGTTTTTACTCATCTGTTTGCAAGTCAACAAGCCACATGACTCACACAATGGCCAATCAACATATTAACCCCTTTCTGACATCGGGAGTAATAATATGGCCCTGTGCCCTATTCACAAGGGACGGATTATTATGTCCCTGCGATTTTGCGCGCACATGGATCAGGCACCGCCCCTGGCACTTTAACCCCTAATTGCTGCAACTGAACGCAATCACAGCATTCCGAGAGCCGGCAGAGGGATGGCAGCCCCTGTTATGATTTGGTAGCCGAGGGAGACAGTAGTAAAAATAGGCTAGACAACCAGACACCCAGAGAGGTTGGTAACTAGCGGATTGCAGACCCCTAAACTGACAGCACAACTAGAAGTAGCCGTGGGACGTACTTACGGTGCCCTAGATGCCTCAACACAGCCGGAGAGTTAACTAAGCATAAAGAGAGAAAGGGGAAAGCTAACTGCCCAGAGTAGACCCCAAAGGAATAGGTAGCCCCCAAACATATATTGGCGGTGAGACAAGATGAAATACAAACAAAGGCAGAAAATAGAGCAAGCAAATGCTGGGGCCCAAACTGTCTAGATAGAACAGGACAGGAAAGAATACTGTCTGCAATCCAGCAAAAATACTGAGACCACACGATCTCTCCCCGCTTGATCAGAACTCTGGTGTGAACTGGTAGCAAACCAGCAGATACTGAAACCACAGGGAACTGAAAATACATAAACAGTGGCAAATGAGAAACAGAGTCCAGCGCAGGCCTCCGCTGGGGAACCTGGCTATACTAACTCCAGAAGGGCAGAAAACTGAGAAAGACAAAAGAAAAAACAAATGCCACAGAAATAAACAGAAAATAACTTATCTGAAAGATGCAGGACAAAGCAGGAAGCAAGCTGACTTCCAAAAGGGACCAGGAAGAAACAAATCACCGACAAGGATTATGGGAAGGTTGCTCACTTATATCTACCCAGTCAGAAACACGTGATTGCCAATCATCACCCCAGGTGATAGACTTCTGTTAGCCAAAGCAGCTTCATTACTATCAGCAGCCACCAGGGGGAGCCCAAACTCAGAAGTCAGATTCAGAGTGTTCACAACAAGCCCTCTGCCCTTGGATTGCTGCCATGGCGATCCGATGTCTTTATGATGACATCCGAGTCACCAGAGATAGGAAAAATGCTTGATCATACGCAGTGCATGATCAGCAACTTTCTCTGTCAGTGCAGATCTGACAGTTTGCATAGTAATGGGATGCTGCTGCATCCCCATTCTATACAAGTGATCAGACTGCAAAAAATGATAGTCTCATAGTGGGACAAAGTAAAAAAGTAAAAAAAATGAAAAAAAAATTATTGTAAAAATATATAAAAACAGAAAAATAATAATAAAAAGATCATTATTGTACCCATAAATAAATATTTGCATGAAAAAAATGAACAAAAAAGGACACATATTTTGGTGTAGCCACGTCCAAAATTACCTGACCTATAATACTCTACCACTAGTGAACACCATAAAAAATAAAATAAAAAATAAGGCAGAAAACAATGCTTTATCATGATACCTCTGAGCAAAAAGTGGAATAAAACGGGATAAAAAAAATGGATAAACATGATACCGCTGAAAACATCTTGTGCCGCGAAAAACAAGCCGCTATGCAGCTCCATCAGCAGAAAAAAAAAGTTGTAGCTTTAAGAATAAAGTGATGCAACAATAATTATTTTTCTATAAAATAGTTTTTATTGTGTAAAAGTGACAAAACAAAAAAAATACAAATGAGGTATCGCTGTAATCGTACTGACCCGAAGAATAAAACTGTCTTATCAATTTTACCACACGTAAATGATATAAGGCCACCCCCCAAAAAAAAATTCCTAAAGTGCTGTTTTCTTTAAATTCTGTCTCCCAAAAATCAGAATAGAAAGCAATAAAAAAATGTGATGTGTCTGAAAATGGTGCCAAAAAAAACCTTCAACTCGTCCCGCAAAAAAAAACAAACCAGCACATGACTCTGTCAGTCAAAATATGGAAAAATTATAGCTCTCAAAATATGGTGATGCAAAAAAATAGTTTTTGCAATAAAAAGCGTCATTTAGTGTGTGACAGCAGCCAAACATAAAAACCAGATATAAATATGGTATAGCTGTAAACACACTGTATTCAGATGTGTAGTGTAGAAGAAAGGGAAAAAGTGGGGAATGAGCTCTGGAAGCGGTGCTCTAGGTAACTGTTGTAAAAGTGATGGCGGTCTGTGCTGGCTGAAAAACAAAAACAAAGATGAAGGACTTCAGCTAGACATGTCACTGGTGAGTCAGTGTGTTGCCTGTACACTGACACTATACACTGTATACTATATACAGATCTCCTGTGTATAATGTCACTGGCAGTGGTGATCACTGTATTACCTGTACACTGACACTTTATACAGAGCTCCTGTGTATAATGTCACCAGTGTTCACTGTATTACCTGTACACTGACAGTAAATTCAGAGTTCCTGTATACAATGGCACTTAGTATTGTGTTTTTTTTTAAATTAATGATCAGTATTGTAGTATTCAGTCACTATGTGGTGGTAATATGTGGTTTGGTCATGGTGTGGCGGTATTTGTTCCTTGTATATGGTATTATTCAGTCACCATGTGGTGGTAATATGTGGTCTGGTCATTGTGTGTTGGTATTTGTTCCTTGTATGTGGTGTTATTCGGTCACTATGTGGTGGTAATATGTGGTCTGGCCATGGTGTGGCAGCATTTGTTCCTTGTATGTGGTATTATTCAGTCATATCTCTGTAGTAAGCTCGGTTCTGCTCCCATATCTCTGGAGCAAGCACGGTTCTGCTCCCATATCTCTGAAGTAAGCTCAATTCTGCTCCCATATCTATGGAGTAAGCTTGGTTCTGCGCCCATATCTCTGGAGTAATCTCGGTTCTGCTCCCATATCTCTGGAGTAAGCTCAATTCTGCTCCCATATCTCTGGAGTAAGCTCTGTTCTGCTCCCATATCTCTGGAGTAAGCTCGGTTCTGCTCCCATATCTCTGGAGTAAGCTCAATTCTGCTCCCATATCTCTGGAGTAAGCTCTGTTCTGCTCCCATATCTCTGGAGTAAGCTCGGTTCTGGTCCCATATCTCTGGAGTAAGCTTGGTTCTGCTCCCATATCTATGCAGCAAGCTCCATTCTGTTCCCATATCTAAGTACCAGCCTATTTTTACAGCCTGTTATCTCTGCTGCTTTAATACTATAGCCAGATATAAGCAGGGAAAAGGAGGTCCATCGCAACTCGAGGGCCATTGCCTTGTGATTGCCCCCCAGGCTGAAAAGCGCCAGCCAGTCCCTGGTCGGGACAAGTTTGTGGTTTTTAGAGAGGCCTGCAAACTTTATTTTAGGCTGCGACTGCATTCCTTGGGTACCGAGGAGCAGCGGGTGGGGATAGTCATTTCCCTTCTCCAGAGGCATGCCCAAGCCTGGGCCTTTTCCCTTCTGTCAGGTTCTCAGTCGCTCCAGATGGTTGAGGAGTGGTATCCTCTCCCTCTCATCCTGGATCTTTTTAATCAGATCATTGTGGCAAAATGGTTTTAAGTAGGGGAATGAGTGGAAGATGCACTTCAGTACCCCAGAGGATCATTATGAAAACCTCATCATGCCATTCATGTTGACCAATGCCCCCACTGTTTTTCAGCATTTTGCAAATTACATTTTCCAACATACATTTTCCAGCTCGTGAGTCGGGGGGGGGGGGGGGGCGTTGCTATTGCTGGCTCCAGCTCCTTTACATTCAACTGCATAGACATCATAGATGCCAATACAGTTGAAAGCAATGATGGAGGAGAGAGCATTAGCTGACACTCCCTCTACCATCATTCCTCCTCTGTATCTGACGCAGCAGGCGCGATAAATGTCACTTAATCGTGCACTATGCTGTTGAGGAAGTGTGCTGCAGACACTGGAGAGAGGCGAATATTGAATTTATTTTATTTTTAAATAGGTGAGTACATTGTGGTGGCTATAACACTGCAGGACTATGGGGCTGCATTACAATATATGGGGTTGCATTATACTCTATGGGTAACTGCATTATAACATATGGGGCTGATTTATACTCTATTGGGGTTGCATTATACACTATTGGGGCTGCATTATGCTCTATTGGGGCAGCATTATACTCTATGGGCTGCATTATACTATATTGAGGCAGCATTATACTATATGGGGCAGCATTATACTATATGGGGCTGCATTATACTATATGAGGCCACATTGTACTCTATGGGAGCTGCATTATGCTATATGAGGCTACACTTTACTATATGGGGTTGCATTGTATTATATGGGACTGCATTATACTATATGGGGGCTGCATTATATTCTATTGGGGCTGAATTATTCTGTGTGGGGCTGCATTATACTATATGGGACTGTTTATACTCTATGGGACTGCAGTATACATATGGGTTCTGCATTATACTCTATGGGGGCTGCCTTATACTCTATGGGGGCTGCATTATACTCTATGGGGTGTTATGTTTTGGTAGCTGAGGAGAGCAGGCAAAAACGGCAATACACCAGAGAGGTTGGAATCTACTGGATTGCAGTACCCTGACTAACCACCACAAATAAAGGCAGCCGTGGAGCGTTCCTACGTTGGTCCTAGACGCCTCGTCACAGCCTGAGAGGCTAACTACACCTAAAGATAGAAAGAGGAAAGCTATCTGCCCCGGAGCAGATCTCCAAAGAACATAGGAAGCCCCCAAACATGTAATGGCGGTTAGACAAGAGGAAATACAGACACAGACAGAAAATAGTATGAGCAAACGCTGGGGCCCAATCTGACTTAGACAGAAAAGGATAGGAAGAATACTTACTGCAATCCAAAAAAACCCTAAAAAAACCCAACGCTACTAATTGCAAAAACACCTGAGATCACACGACCTCTACCACCTAAATTAGTTCTCTGGTGTAACAAAACTAAGCCGCAGCCACAGAAAAAAAACTGGAAAAGGCAAATGAACAAACAACAATGGCTCCAGAGGAACCGAGAGGAGACCAAGCCCCCCGGGGAGGGGAACCTGGCCAACCTCACAGAAATGCAGAGAAATATACAAATGGCAAGCACAAAAAAAACAAAAAACAGAAAATATCTTATCTGAGAGCAGGAGAAGAGGCAAGACTCAGCAAGCTTCCAAGTGAACCAGGAAACAACATTGAGACAAGAACAATTGATCACCGGCAACCATGATGGGGGGAAACCTCCCTTATATCCAGCCAGTCCGTGATCCCTGATTGCCAATCCTCATTGAATGGTTCAGTACTGTTTGCAACCACCAGAGGGAGCTTCTGCTCAGAATTCATTTCTAAAACATTCATAACAATGGGGACTGCATTATACTCTATTTAGGCTGCATTATTCTCTGTGGGGCTGCATTATACTCTATGGGACTGCATTTTACTATATGGGGATGCATTATACTATATGGGGCTGCATTATATTATATAGGACTGCATTATACTATATGGGGCTGCATTATACTCTATGGGGCTGAATTATACTCTGTGGTGCTGCATTATACCCTATGGGACTGCATTATACCATATGGGGCTGCATTATACCATATGGGGCTGCATTATACTATATGGGTTCTGCATTATACTCTATGGGGCCAACATTATACTCTATAGGGGTTGCATTATTATCTGTTGGGCTGCATTATTCTCTGTGGGGCTGCATTATACTGTATGGGACTGCATTTTACTATATGGGACTGCATTATACCATATGGGGCTGCATTATACTATATGGGACTGCATTATACTATATGGGGCTACATTATACTCTATGAGGGCTGCATTATACTCTATGGGGGCTGCATTATACTCTATGGGGCTGCATTGTACTCTATGGGGCTGCTTTGAACTCTATGGGGCTACATTATACTATATAGGGGCTGCATTATACTATATGGACTGCGTTATACTCTATGAGGTTGCATTATAATCTATGGGGCTGCATTATACTTTATGGGACTGCATTATACTATATGGCGAATTAAGTATATTGTATGGAGGACTATGGGGAATGCATTATACTGGAAATGCATTATAATATATGAAGGACTATGGGGTACACTATACTATGGGAGTGCATTATACTACATGAAGGACTATAGGGTGCATTATACTATGTGGAGGACTATGGGGTACATTATACTAAACAAGCAAAATGCTGCCTATTAATCGAGTGATTGAATTGTTTATGCCGCAACAAAAACCATTGTTCTCAGCAGCACATCTCCTGGTGTAAACGGCAGATGTGCTGCTGATAATATGATATGTATGGGGACAGATTGATATACTAGTGTTCATTCTGTATCCATCATTCTTCCTCAGATGGCGTAGAGAGGATTAGAAGCAAGGGTCGAACGACTTTAATATTGTCGATCACGCTCGTTTAACGGCCTCAACTCAGCGCATGTAAATAGAACCAAAATGTTTCTGTGTGATGGTACAATATGTTAGCATTTGGGGCCCTACTTTAAAGTTTTGTCCAGGGCCCCACTTTGTCTAAAACCGGACCTGCCTAAGGTGTTTTGTTTCTGAAAATCAGGAGGATTGGGTCTCTTATTTACCTTTAGCTGAGTTTGCTGTGAATAACTGTTATCATGAATCTTCTGCCAAATCCCGTTTTTCGGTGCATATGGTTTTAATCCTCAATTCTGCATTCAACAGTCCCAGCAAAATACCCAAGATGGTGCAAACTACAGTCTCACCCTTCTGTTGACTTGCCGGGATTAGAGCAGCTGTGACTTTGAGGCTTCAAAAGGCCGACTACCCCCTCAGAAGTAATGACAAGTTTAGGAAGCTGACAGTCCATTGAGTCACTTGGCCAGGTGACTGGATGGTCCCAATCTGGTTTCCTCAAACAAATCCATGGTGCCAGGTGACCAGATATCCCAACCTGGTTTTTCCAAATGTATCCATGGTGCCAGGTGACTGGATGATCTATCAAAAAGTATCCATAGGTTCCAGGTGACCGGATGGTCACAATCTGGCTTCTCCAAATGTCTCCATGGAGGCCAGGTGACCGGATGGTCCCAACCTGTCTTTCCCAAATGTATACATGGGGCTCCTGTGGCCGGTAGGTCTAAATCCTGACTTTCTCAAATGTATCCATGGGTTCAGTGATGGTGTAACAATTATGTAGGTACTATGGAATCTGATTGCGTGGGATAAAATGGATCTGAGACCAAAGATGAGACAAATAAACTGTATTTAAACAAAGTAAGAAGTACAACATAAAGTAACAGATATTTTCCTGCAATTACAGCGAAATGTACAGCACAAAACAGAAATGCCCAGCAAACATAATAGCAGGGTGCAGCCGCTAAAACAAACAAGTCCAGCAGTAATGTGACGTAAGAGTGCGAACGGCACTGATATGTGGAAGTCCAGCAGTAATAAGAAGCAAGAGTGCGACCGGCATTTATACGTGGAAGTCCAGCAGTAATAAGAAGCAAGAGTGTGACACTTATACGTGGAAGTCCAGAACTATGCAGACAGAGGAGACGACATCTTTCATGGAAGTCCAGAAATACATGGGTGGAGCATAACAAGGAGAAGGTCCTTAAATGTACCTTTTGGGCTGAAAAGTCCCACTCAAGTCCCGCACAGCAGCCCGCACAGACAGTCTTAGAAGTCTGGCCAATAGGTAACCCCAGCCAGGATTCAGAAGCAGCTCAGAGACTGAATGCAGCTGGAAGTGGTGAGGCAGAGCACCAAGTAACGAGCAGCAGCAGGAACTCCAGAGGCAAGCCTGGAGGTACCTCTGAAGCAAACAGCAACAAAATACTCAGCGAAGGAGGATCTCCTGACCCAGACTTAAATAGCAGGACAGACAGGAAGTTCCAGGACTGGGCGAAGTACCAGACTCCATCTTGGACAAGGGCAAAACAGGCTCCATAGAACAGCCAAAATCCTTACAGATGGTCAATGGAGCAGATCTGCATTCTTTCAGCCAAGGCCATGGTCCCTTGTGATGGAGCCATGATGTCCTGGCTTCTGGCTTGTAGAGTCTTCCTGGCTGTGGTTTTGTAAAGAGTGTATGGTTCTTTAGATCTATGGATCTCTTGTTACAGAGGCATATCCCTCCTTATATACATCACAAGTGTTGTCATTCAAGTCAAAAACCAAAGGTCAAGAGAAAGGTGTGATGAGATTAGCTTGCATTATTTGAGTATTTAATCAATTTGCATAGTTTTTACTCATCTGTTTGCAAGTCAACAAGCCACATGACTCACACAATGGCCAATCAACATATTAACCCCTTTCTGACATCGGGAGTAATAATATGGCCCTGTGCCCTATTCACAAGGGACGGATTATTATGTCCCTGCGATTTTGCGCGCACATGGATCAGGCACCGCCCCTGGCACTTTAACCCCCTAATTGCTGCAACTGAACGCAATCACAGCATTCCGAGAGCCGGCAGAGGGATGGCAGCCCCTGTTATGATTTGGTAGCCGAGGAAGACAGTAGTAAAAATAGGCTAGACAACCAGACACCCAGAGAGGTTGGTAACTAGCGGATTGCAGACCCCTAAACTGACAGCACAACTAGAAGTAGCCGTGGGACGTACTTACGGTGCCCTAGATGCCTCAACACAGCCGGAGAGTTAACTAAGCATAAAGAGAGAAAGGGGAAAGCTAACTGCCCCAGAGTAGACCCCAAAGGAATAGGTAGCCCCCAAACATATATTGGCGGTGAGACAAGATGAAATACAAACAAAGGCAGAAAATAGAGCAAGCAAATGCTGGGGCCCAAACTGTCTAGATAGAACAGGACAGGAAAGAATACTGTCTGCAATCCAGCAAAAATACTGAGACCACACGATCTCTCCCCGCTTGATCAGAACTCTGGTGTGAACTGGTAGCAAACCAGCAGATACTGAAACCACAGGGAACTGAAAATACATAAACAGTGGCAAATGAGAAACAGAGTCCAGCGCAGGCCTCCGCTGGGGAACCTGGCTATACTAACTCCAGAAGGGCAGAAAACTGAGAAAGACAAAAGAAAAAACAAATGCCACAGAAATAAACAGAAAATAACTTATCTGAAAGATGCAGGACAAAGCAGGAAGCAAGCTGACTTCCAAAAGGGACCAGGAAGAAACAAATCACCGACAAGGATTATGGGAAGGTTGCTCACTTATATCTACCCAGTCAGAAACACGTGATTGCCAATCATCACCCCCAGGTGATAGACTTCTGTTAGCCAAAGCAGCTTCATTACTATCAGCAGCCACCAGGGGGAGCCCAAACTCAGAAGTCAGATTCAGAGTGTTCACAACAAGCCCCTCTGCCCTTGGATTGCTGCCATGGCGATCCGATGTCTTTATGATGACATCCGAGTCACCAGAGATAGGAAAATGCTTGATCATACGCAGTGCATGATCAGCAACTTTCTCTGTCAGTGCAGATCTGACAGTTTGCATAGTAATGGGATGCTGCTGCATCCCCATTCTATACAAGTGATCAGACTGCAAAAAATGATAGTCTCATAGTGGGACAAAGTAAAAAAGTAAAAAAAATGAAAAAAAAATTATTGTAAAAATATATAAAAACAGAAAAATAATAATAAAAAGATCATTATTGTACCCATAAATAAATATTTGCATGAAAAAAATGAACAAAAAAGGACACATATTTTGGTGTAGCCACGTCCAAAATTACCTGACCTATAATACTCTACCACTAGTGAACACCATAAAAAATAAAATAAAAAATAAGGCAGAAAACAATGCTTTATCATGATACCTCTGAGCAAAAAGTGGAATAAAACGGGATAAAAAAAAATGGATAAACATGATACCGCTGAAAACATCTTGTGCCGCGAAAAACAAGCCGCTATGCAGCTCCATCAGCAGAAAAAAAAAGTTGTAGCTTTAAGAATAAAGCGATGCAACAATAATTATTTTTTCTATAAAATAGTTTTTATTGTGTAAAAGTGACAAAACAAAAAAAATACAAATGAGGTATCGCTGTAATCGTACTGACCCGAAGAATAAAACTGTCTTATCAATTTTACCACACGTAGAATGAATAAGGCCACCCCCAAAAAAAAATTCCTAAAGTGCTGTTTTCTTTAAATTCTGTCTCCCAAAAATCAGAATAGAAAGCAATAAAAAAATGTGATGTGTCTGAAAATGGTGCCAAAAAAAACCTTCAACTCGTCCCGCAAAAAAAAAAAAACCAGCACATGACTCTGTCGGTCAAAATATGGAAAAATTATAGCTCTCAAAATATGGTGATGCAAAAAAATAGTTTTTGCAATAAAAAGCGTCATTTAGTGTGTGACAGCAGCCAAACATAAAAACCAGATATAAATATGGTATAGCTGTAAACACACTGTATTCAGATGTGTAGTGTAGAAGAAAGGGAAAAAGTGGGGAATGAGCTCTGGAAGCGGTGCTCTAGGTAACTGTTGTAAAAGTGATGGCGGTCTGTGCTGGCTGAAAAAACAAAACAAAGATGAAGGACTTCAGCTAGACATGTCACTGGTGAGTCAGTGTGTTGCCTGTACACTGACACTATACACTGTATACTATATACAGATCTCCTGTGTATAATGTCACTGGCAGTGGTGATCACTGTATTACCTGTACACTGACACTTTATACAGAGCTCCTGTGTATAATGTCACCAGTGTTCACTGTATTACCTGTACACTGACAGTAAATTCAGAGTTCCTGTATACAATGGCACTTAGTATTGTGTTTTTTTTTTAAATTAATGATCAGTATTGTAGTATTCAGTCACTATGTGGTGGTAATATGTGGTTTGGTCATGGTGTGGCGGTATTTGTTCCTTGTATATGGTATTATTCAGTCACCATGTGGTGGTAATATGTGGTCTGGTCATTGTGTGTTGGTATTTGTTCCTTGTATGTGGTGTTATTCGGTCACTATGTGGTGGTAATATGTGGTCTGGCCATGGTGTGGCAGCATTTGTTCCTTGTATGTGGTATTATTCAGTCATATCTCTGTAGTAAGCTCGGTTCTGCTCCCATATCTCTGGAGCAAGCACGGTTCTGCTCCCATATCTCTGAAGTAAGCTCAATTCTGCTCCCATATCTATGGAGTAAGCTTGGTTCTGCGCCCATATCTCTGGAGTAATCTCGGTTCTGCTCCCATATCTCTGGAGTAAGCTCAATTCTGCTCCCATATCTCTGGAGTAAGCTCTGTTCTGCTCCCATATCTCTGGAGTAAGCTCGGTTCTGCTCCCATATCTCTGGAGTAAGCTCAATTCTGCTCCCATATCTCTGGAGTAAGCTCTGTTCTGCTCCCATATCTCTGGAGTAAGCTCGGTTCTGGTCCCATATCTCTGGAGTAAGCTTGGTTCTGCTCCCATATCTATGCAGCAAGCTCCATTCTGTTCCCATATCTAAGTACCAGCCTATTTTTACAGCCTGTTATCTCTGCTGCTTTAATACTATAGCCAGATATAAGCAGGGAAAAGGAGGTCCATCGCAACTCGAGGGCCATTGCCTTGTGATTGCCCCCAGGCTGAAAAGCGCCAGCCAGTCCCTGGTCGGGACAAGTTTGTGGTTTTTAGAGAGGCCTGCAAACTTTATTTTAGGCTGCGACTGCATTCCTTGGGTACCGAGGAGCAGCGGGTGGGGATAGTCATTTCCCTTCTCCAGAGGCATGCCCAAGCCTGGGCCTTTTCCCTTCTGTCAGGTTCTCAGTCGCTCCAGATGGTTGAGGAGTGGTATCCTCTCCCTCTCATCCTGGATCTTTTTAATCAGATCATTGTGGCAAAATGGTTTTAAGTAGGGGAATGAGTGGAAGATGCACTTCAGTACCCCAGAGGATCATTATGAAAACCTCATCATGCCATTCATGTTGACCAATGCCCCCACTGTTTTTCAGCATTTTGCAAATTACATTTTCCAACATACATTTTCCAGCTCGTGAGTCGGGGGGGGGGGGGGGGGCGTTGCTATTGCTGGCTCCAGCTCCTTTACATTAACTGCATAGACATCATAGATGCCAATACAGTTGAAAGCAATGATGGAGGAGAGAGCATTAGCTGACACTCCCTCTACCATCATTCCTCCTCTGTATCTGACGCAGCAGGCGCGATAAATGTCACTTAATCGTGCACTATGCTGTTGAGGAAGTGTGCTGCAGACACTGGAGAGAGGCGAATATTGAATTTATTTTATTTTTAAATAGGTGAGTACATTGTGGTGGCTATAACACTGCAGGACTATGGGGCTGCATTACAATATATGGGGTTGCATTATACTCTATGGGTAACTGCATTATAACATATGGGGCTGATTTATACTCTATTGGGGTTGCATTATACACTATTGGGGCTGCATTATGCTCTATTGGGGCAGCATTATACTCTATGGGCTGCATTATACTATATTGAGGCAGCATTATACTATATGGGGCAGCATTATACTATATGGGGCTGCATTATACTATATGAGGCCACATTGTACTCTATGGGAGCTGCATTATGCTATATGAGGCTACACTTTACTATATGGGGTTGCATTGTATTATATGGGACTGCATTATACTATATGGGGGCTGCATTATATTCTATTGGGGCTGAATTATTCTGTGTGGGGCTGCATTATACTATATGGGACTGTTTATACTCTATGGGACTGCAGTATACATATGGGTTCTGCATTATACTCTATGGGGGCTGCCTTATACTCTATGGGGGCTGCATTATACTCTATGGGGTGTTATGTTTTGGTAGCTGAGGAGAGCAGGCAAAAACGGCAATACACCAGAGAGGTTGGAATCTACTGGATTGCAGTACCCTGACTAACCACCACAAATAAAGGCAGCCGTGGAGCGTTCCTACGTTGGTCCTAGACGCCTTGTCACAGCCTGAGAGGCTAACTACACCTAAAGATAGAAAGAGGAAAGCTATCTGCCCCGGAGCAGATCTCCAAAGAACATAGGAAGCCCCCAAACATGTAATGGCGGTTAAACAAGAGGAAATACAGACACAGACAGAAAATAGTATGAGCAAATGCTGGGGCCCAATCTGACTTAGACAGAAAAGGATAGGAAGAATACTTACTGCAATCCAAAAAAACCCTAAAAAAACCCAACGCTACTAATTGCAAAAACACCTGAGATCACACGACCTCTACCACCTAAATTAGTTCTCTGGTGTAACAAAACTAAGCCGCAGCCACAGAAAAAAAACTGGAAAAGGCAAATGAACAAACAACAATGGCTCCAGAGGAACCGAGAGGAGACCAAGCCCCCCGGGGAGGGGAACCTGGCCAACCTCACAGAAATGCAGAGAAATATACAAATGGCAAGCACAAAAAAAACAAAAAACAGAAAATATCTTATCTGAGAGCAGGAGAAGAGGCAAGACTCAGCAAGCTTCCAAGTGAACCAGGAAACAACATTGAGACAAGAACAATTGATCACCGGCAACCATGATGGGGGGAAACCTCCCTTATATCCAGCCAGTCCGTGATCCCTGATTGCCAATCCTCATTGAATGGTTCAGTACTGTTTGCAACCACCAGAGGGAGCTTCTGCTCAGAATTCATTTCTAAAACATTCATAACAATGGGGACTGCATTATACTCTATTTAGGCTGCATTATTCTCTGTGGGGCTGCATTATACTCTATGGGACTGCATTTTACTATATGGGGATGCATTATACTATATGGGGCTGCATTATATTATATAGGACTGCATTATACTATATGGGGCTGCATTATACTCTATGGGGCTGAATTATACTCTGTGGTGCTGCATTATACCCTATGGGACTGCATTATACCATATGGGGCTGCATTATACCATATGGGGCTGCATTATACTATATGGGTTCTGCATTATACTCTATGGGGCCAACATTATACTCTATAGGGGTTGCATTATTATCTGTTGGGCTGCATTATTCTCTGTGGGGCTGCATTATACTGTATGGGACTGCATTTTACTATATGGGACTGCATTATACCATATGGGGCTGCATTATACTATATGGGACTGCATTATACTATGAGGGGGGTGCATTATACTCTATGAGGGCTGCATTATACTCTATGGGGGCTGCATTATACTCTATGGGGCTGCATTGTACTCTATGGGGCTGCTTTGAACTCTATGGGGCTACATTATACTATATAGGGGCTGCATTATACTATATGGACTGCGTTATACTCTATGAGGTTGCATTATAATCTATGGGGCTGCATTATACTTTATGGGACTGCATTATACTATATGGCGAATTAAGTATATTGTATGGAGGACTATGGGGAATGCATTATACTGGAAATGCATTATAATATATGAAGGACTATGGGGTACACTATACTATGGGAGTGCATTATACTACATGAAGGACTATAGGGTGCATTATACTATGTGGAGGACTATGGGGTACATTATACTAAACAAGCAAAATGCTGCCTATTAATCGAGTGATTGAATTGTTTATGCCGCAACAAAAACCATTGTTCTCAGCAGCACATCTCCTGGTGTAAACGGCAGATGTGCTGCTGATAATATGATATGTATGGGGACAGATTGATATACTAGTGTTCATTCTGTATCCATCATTCTTCCTCAGATGGCGTAGAGAGGATTAGAAGCAAGGGTCGAACGACTTTAATATTGTCGATCACGCTCGTTTAACGGCCTCAACTCAGCGCATGTAAATAGAACCAAAATGTTTCTGTGTGATGGTACAATATGTTAGCATTTGGGGCCCTACTTTAAAGTTTTGTCCAGGGCCCCACTTTGTCTAAAACCGGACCTGCCTAAGGTGTTTTGTTTCTGAAAATCAGGAGGATTGGGTCTCTTATTTACCTTTAGCTGAGTTTGCTGTGAATAACTGTTATCATGAATCTTCTGCCAAATCCCCGTTTTTCGGTGCATATGGTTTTAATCCTCAATTCTGCATTCAACAGTCCCAGCAAAATACCCAAGATGGTGCAAACTACAGTCTCACCCTTCTGTTGACTTGCCGGGATTAGAGCAGCTGTGACTTTGAGGCTTCAAAAGGCCGACTACCCCCTCAGAAGTAATGACAAGTTTAGGAAGCTGACAGTCCATTGAGTCACTTGGCCAGGTGACTGGATGGTCCCAATCTGGTTTCCTCAAACAAATCCATGGTGCCAGGTGACCAGATATCCCAACCTGGTTTTTCCAAATGTATCCATGGTGCCAGGTGACTGGATGATCTATCAAAAAGTATCCATAGGTTCCAGGTGACCGGATGGTCACAATCTGGCTTCTCCAAATGTCTCCATGGAGGCCAGGTGACCGGATGGTCCCAACCTGTCTTTCCCAAATGTATACATGGGGCTCCTGTGGCCGGTAGGTCTAAATCCTGACTTTCTCAAATGTATCCATGGGTTCAGTGATGGTGTAACAATTATGTAGGTACTATGGAATCTGATTGCGTGGGATAAAATGGATCTGAGACCAAAGATGAGACAAATAAACTGTATTTAAACAAAGTAAGAAGTACAACATAAAGTAACAGATATTTTCCTGCAATTACAGCGAAATGTACAGCACAAAACAGAAATGCCCAGCAAACATAATAGCAGGGTGCAGCCGCTAAAACAAACAAGTCCAGCAGTAATGTGACGTAAGAGTGCGAACGGCACTGATATGTGGAAGTCCAGCAGTAATAAGAAGCAAGAGTGCGACCGGCATTTATACGTGGAAGTCCAGCAGTAATAAGAAGCAAGAGTGTGACACTTATACGTGGAAGTCCAGAACTATGCAGACAGAGGAGACGACATCTTTCATGGAAGTCCAGAAATACATGGGTGGAGCATAACAAGGAGAAGGTCCTTAAATGTACCTTTTGGGCTGAAAAGTCCCACTCAAGTCCCGCACAGCAGCCCGCACAGACAGTCTTAGAAGTCTGGCCAATAGGTAACCCCAGCCAGGATTCAGAAGCAGCTCAGAGGAACTGAATGCAGCTGGAAGTGGTGAGGCAGAGCACCAAGTAACGAGCAGCAGCAGGAACTCCAGAGGCAAGCCTGGAGGTACCTCTGAAGCAAACAGCAACAAAATACTCAGCGAAGGAGGATCTCCTGACCCAGACTTAAATAGCAGGACAGACAGGAAGTTCCAGGACTGGGCGAAGTACCAGACTCCATCTTGGACAAGGGCAAAACAGGCTCCATAGAACAGCCAAAATCCTTACAGATGGTCAATGGAGCAGATCTGCATTCTTTCAGCCAAGGCCATGGTCCCTTGTGATGGAGCCATGATGTCCTGGCTTCTGGCTTGTAGAGTCTTCCTGGCTGTGGTTTTGTAAAGAGTGTATGGTTCTTTAGATCTATGGATCTCTTGTTACAGAGGCATATCCCTCCTTATATACATCACAAGTGTTGTCATTCAAGTCAAAAACCAAAGGTCAAGAGAAAGGTGTGATGAGATTAGCTTGCATTATTTGAGTATTTAATCAATTTGCATAGTTTTTACTCATCTGTTTGCAAGTCAACAAGCCACATGACTCACACAATGGCCAATCAACATATTAACCCCTTTCTGACATCGGGAGTAATAATATGGCCCTGTGCCCTATTCACAAGGGACGGATTATTATGTCCCTGCGATTTTGCGCGCACATGGATCAGGCACCGCCCCTGGCACTTTAACCCCCTAATTGCTGCAACTGAACGCAATCACAGCATTCCGAGAGCCGGCAGAGGGATGGCAGCCCCTGTTATGATTTGGTAGCCGAGGAGGACAGTAGTAAAAATAGGCTAGACAACCAGACACCCAGAGAGGTTGGTAACTAGCGGATTGCAGACCCCTAAACTGACAGCACAACTAGAAGTAGCCGTGGGACGTACTTACGGTGCCCTAGATGCCTCAACACAGCCGGAGAGTTAACTAAGCATAAAGAGAGAAAGGGGAAAGCTAACTGCCCCAGAGTAGACCCCAAAGGAATAGGTAGCCCCCAAACATATATTGGCGGTGAGACAAGATGAAATACAAACAAAGGCAGAAAATAGAGCAAGCAAATGCTGGGGCCCAAACTGTCTAGATAGAACAGGACAGGAAAGAATACTGTCTGCAATCCAGCAAAAATACTGAGACCACACGATCTCTCCCCGCTTGATCAGAACTCTGGTGTGAACTGGTAGCAAACCAGCAGATACTGAAACCACAGGGAACTGAAAATACATAAACAGTGGCAAATGAGAAACAGAGTCCAGCGCAGGCCTCCGCTGGGGAACCTGGCTATACTAACTCCAGAAGGGCAGAAAACTGAGAAAGACAAAAGAAAAAACAAATGCCACAGAAATAAACAGAAAATAACTTATCTGAAAGATGCAGGACAAAGCAGGAAGCAAGCTGACTTCCAAAAGGGACCAGGAAGAAACAAATCACCGACAAGGATTATGGGAAGGTTGCTCACTTATATCTACCCAGTCAGAAACACGTGATTGCCAATCATCACCCCCAGGTGATAGACTTCTGTTAGCCAAAGCAGCTTCATTACTATCAGCAGCCACCAGGGGGAGCCCAAACTCAGAAGTCAGATTCAGAGTGTTCACAACAAGCCCCTCTGCCCTTGGATTGCTGCCATGGCGATCCGATGTCTTTATGATGACATCCGAGTCACCAGAGATAGGAAAAATGCTTGATCATACGCAGTGCATGATCAGCAACTTTCTCTGTCAGTGCAGATCTGACAGTTTGCATAGTAATGGGATGCTGCTGCATCCCCATTCTATACAAGTGATCAGACTGCAAAAAATGATAGTCTCATAGTGGGACAAAGTAAAAAAGTAAAAAAAATGAAAAAAAAATTATTGTAAAAATATATAAAAACAGAAAAATAATAATAAAAAGATCATTATTGTACCCATAAATAAATATTTGCATGAAAAAAATGAACAAAAAAGGACACATATTTTGGTGTAGCCACGTCCAAAATTACCTGACCTATAATACTCTACCACTAGTGAACACCATAAAAAATAAAATAAAAAATAAGGCAGAAAACAATGCTTTATCATGATACCTCTGAGCAAAAAGTGGAATAAAACGGGATAAAAAAAATGGATAAACATGATACCGCTGAAAACATCTTGTGCCGCGAAAAACAAGCCGCTATGCAGCTCCATCAGCAGAAAAAAAAAGTTGTAGCTTTAAGAATAAAGTGATGCAACAATAATTATTTTTTCTATAAAATAGTTTTTATTGTGTAAAAGTGACAAAACAAAAAAAATACAAATGAGGTATCGCTGTAATCGTACTGACCGAAGAATAAAACTGTCTTATCAATTTTACCACACGTAGAATGATATAAGGCCACCCCCAAAAAAAAATTCCTAAAGTGCTGTTTTCTTTAAATTCTGTCTCCAAAAATCAGAATAGAAAGCAATAAAAAAATGTGATGTGTCTGAAAATGGTGCCAAAAAAACCTTCAACTCGTCCCGCAAAAAAAAACAAACCAGCACATGACTCTGTCAGTCAAAATATGGAAAAATTATAGCTCTCAAAATATGGTGATGCAAAAAAATAGTTTTTGCAATAAAAAGCGTCATTTAGTGTGTGACAGCAGCCAAACATAAAAACCAGATATAAATATGGTATAGCTGTAAACACACTGTATTCAGATGTGTAGTGTAGAAGAAAGGGAAAAAAGTGGGGAATGAGCTCTGGAAGCGGTGCTCTAGGTAACTGTTGTAAAAGTGATGGCGGTCTGTGCTGGCTGAAAAACAAAAACAAAGATGAAGGACTTCAGCTAGACATGTCACTGGTGAGTCAGTGTGTTGCCTGTACACTGACACTATACACTGTATACTATATACAGATCTCCTGTGTATAATGTCACTGGCAGTGGTGATCACTGTATTACCTGTACACTGACACTTTATACAGAGCTCCTGTGTATAATGTCACCAGTGTTCACTGTATTACCTGTACACTGACAGTAAATTCAGAGTTCCTGTATACAATGGCACTTAGTATTGTGTTTTTTTTTTAAATTAATGATCAGTATTGTAGTATTCAGTCACTATGTGGTGGTAATATGTGGTTTGGTCATGGTGTGTGGCGGTATTTGTTCCTTGTATATGGTATTATTCAGTCACCATGTGGTGGTAATATGTGGTCTGGTCATTGTGTGTTGGTATTTGTTCCTTGTATGTGGTGTTATTCGGTCACTATGTGGTGGTAATATGTGGTCTGGCCATGGTGTGGCAGCATTTGTTCCTTGTATGTGGTATTATTCAGTCATATCTCTGTAGTAAGCTCGGTTCTGCTCCCATATCTCTGGAGCAAGCACGGTTCTGCTCCCATATCTCTGAAGTAAGCTCAATTCTGCTCCCATATCTATGGAGTAAGCTTGGTTCTGCGCCCATATCTCTGGAGTAATCTCGGTTCTGCTCCCATATCTCTGGAGTAAGCTCAATTCTGCTCCCATATCTCTGGAGTAAGCTCTGTTCTGCTCCCATATCTCTGGAGTAAGCTCGGTTCTGCTCCCATATCTCTGGAGTAAGCTCAATTCTGCTCCCATATCTCTGGAGTAAGCTCTGTTCTGCTCCCATATCTCTGGAGTAAGCTCGGTTCTGGTCCCATATCTCTGGAGTAAGCTTGGTTCTGCTCCCATATCTATGCAGCAAGCTCCATTCTGTTCCCATATCTAAGTACCAGCCTATTTTTACAGCCTGTTATCTCTGCTGCTTTAATACTATAGCCAGATATAAGCAGGGAAAAGGAGGTCCATCGCAACTCGAGGGCCATTGCCTTGTGATTGCCCCCCAGGCTGAAAAGCGCCAGCCAGTCCTGGTCGGGACAAGTTTGTGGTTTTTAGAGAGGCCTGCAAACTTTATTTTAGGCTGCGACTGCATTCCTTGGGTACCGAGGAGCAGCGGGTGGGGATAGTCATTTCCCTTCTCCAGAGGCATGCCCAAGCCTGGGCCTTTTCCCTTCTGTCAGGTTCTCAGTCGCTCCAGATGGTTGAGGAGTGGTATCCTCTCCCTCTCATCCTGGATCTTTTTAATCAGATCATTGTGGCAAAATGGTTTTAAGTAGGGGAATGAGTGGAAGATGCACTTCAGTACCCCAGAGGATCATTATGAAAACCTCATCATGCCATTCATGTTGACCAATGCCCCCACTGTTTTTCAGCATTTTGCAAATTACATTTTCCAACATACATTTTCCAGCTCGTGAGTCGGGGGGGGGGGGGGGGCGTTGCTATTGCTGGCTCCAGCTCCTTTACATTTAACTGCATAGACATCATAGATGCCAATACAGTTGAAAGCAATGATGGAGGAGAGAGCATTAGCTGACACTCCCTCTACCATCATTCCTCCTCTGTATCTGACGCAGCAGGCGCGATAAATGTCACTTAATCGTGCACTATGCTGTTGAGGAAGTGTGCTGCAGACACTGGAGAGAGGCGAATATTGAATTTATTTTATTTTTAAATAGGTGAGTACATTGTGGTGGCTATAACACTGCAGGACTATGGGGCTGCATTACAATATATGGGGTTGCATTATACTCTATGGGTAACTGCATTATAACATATGGGGCTGATTTATACTCTATTGGGGTTGCATTATACACTATTGGGGCTGCATTATGCTCTATTGGGGCAGCATTATACTCTATGGGCTGCATTATACTATATTGAGGCAGCATTATACTATATGGGGCAGCATTATACTATATGGGGCTGCATTATACTATATGAGGCCACATTGTACTCTATGGGAGCTGCATTATGCTATATGAGGCTACACTTTACTATATGGGGTTGCATTGTATTATATGGGACTGCATTATACTATATGGGGGCTGCATTATATTCTATTGGGGCTGAATTATTCTGTGTGGGGCTGCATTATACTATATGGGACTGTTTATACTCTATGGGACTGCAGTATACATATGGGTTCTGCATTATACTCTATGGGGGCTGCCTTATACTCTATGGGGGCTGCATTATACTCTATGGGGTGTTATGTTTTGGTAGCTGAGGAGAGCAGGCAAAAACGGCAATACACCAGAGAGGTTGGAATCTACTGGATTGCAGTACCCTGACTAACCACCACAAATAAAGGCAGCCGTGGAGCGTTCCTACGTTGGTCCTAGACGCCTTGTCACAGCCTGAGAGGCTAACTACACCTAAAGATAGAAAGAGGAAAGCTATCTGCCCCGGAGCAGATCTCCAAAGAACATAGGAAGCCCCCAAACATGTAATGGCGGTTAAACAAGAGGAAATACAGACACAGACAGAAAATAGTATGAGCAAATGCTGGGGCCCAATCTGACTTAGACAGAAAAGGATAGGAAGAATACTTACTGCAATCCAAAAAAACCCTAAAAAAACCCAACGCTACTAATTGCAAAAACACCTGAGATCACACGACCTCTACCACCTAAATTAGTTCTCTGGTGTAACAAAACTAAGCCGCAGCCACAGAAAAAAAACTGGAAAAGGCAAATGAACAAACAACAATGGCTCCAGAGGAACCGAGAGGAGACCAAGCCCCCCGGGGAGGGGAACCTGGCCAACCTCACAGAAATGCAGAGAAATATACAAATGGCAAGCACAAAAAAAACAAAAAACAGAAAATATCTTATCTGAGAGCAGGAGAAGAGGCAAGACTCAGCAAGCTTCCAAGTGAACCAGGAAACAACATTGAGACAAGAACAATTGATCACCGGCAACCATGATGGGGGGAAACCTCCCTTATATCCAGCCAGTCCGTGATCCCTGATTGCCAATCCTCATTGAATGGTTCAGTACTGTTTGCAACCACCAGAGGGAGCTTCTGCTCAGAATTCATTTCTAAAACATTCATAACAATGGGGACTGCATTATACTCTATTTAGGCTGCATTATTCTCTGTGGGGCTGCATTATACTCTATGGGACTGCATTTTACTATATGGGGATGCATTATACTATATGGGGCTGCATTATATTATATAGGACTGCATTATACTATATGGGGGCTGCATTATACTCTATGGGGCTGAATTATACTCTGTGGTGCTGCATTATACCCTATGGGACTGCATTATACCATATGGGGCTGCATTATACCATATGGGGCTGCATTATACTATATGGGTTCTGCATTATACTCTATGGGGCCAACATTATACTCTATAGGGGTTGCATTATTATCTGTTGGGCTGCATTATTCTCTGTGGGGCTGCATTATACTGTATGGGACTGCATTTTACTATATGGGACTGCATTATACCATATGGGGCTGCATTATACTATATGGGACTGCATTATACTATGAGGGGGGTGCATTATACTCTATGAGGGCTGCATTATACTCTATGGGGGCTGCATTATACTCTATGGGGCTGCATTGTACTCTATGGGGCTGCTTTGAACTCTATGGGGCTACATTATACTATATAGGGGCTGCATTATACTATATGGACTGCGTTATACTCTATGAGGTTGCATTATAATCTATGGGGCTGCATTATACTTTATGGGACTGCATTATACTATATGGCGAATTAAGTATATTGTATGGAGGACTATGGGGAATGCATTATACTGGAAATGCATTATAATATATGAAGGACTATGGGGTACACTATACTATGGGAGTGCATTATACTACATGAAGGACTATAGGGTGCATTATACTATGTGGAGGACTATGGGGTACATTATACTAAACAAGCAAAATGCTGCCTATTAATCGAGTGATTGAATTGTTTATGCCGCAACAAAAACCATTGTTCTCAGCAGCACATCTCCTGGTGTAAACGGCAGATGTGCTGCTGATAATATGATATGTATGGGGACAGATTGATATACTAGTGTTCATTCTGTATCCATCATTCTTCCTCAGATGGCGTAGAGGGATTAGAAGCAAGGGTCGAACGACTTTAATATTGTCGATCACGCTCGTTTAACGGCCTCAACTCAGCGCATGTAAATAGAACCAAAATGTTTCTGTGTGATGGTACAATATGTTAGCATTTGGGGCCCTACTTTAAAGTTTTGTCCAGGGCCCCACTTTGTCTAAAACCGGACCTGCCTAAGGTGTTTTGTTTCTGAAAATCAGGAGGATTGGGTCTCTTATTTACCTTTAGCTGAGTTTGCTGTGAATAACTGTTATCATGAATCTTCTGCCAAATCCCCGTTTTTCGGTGCATATGGTTTTAATCCTCAATTCTGCATTCAACAGTCCCAGCAAAATACCCAAGATGGTGCAAACTACAGTCTCACCCTTCTGTTGACTTGCCGGGATTAGAGCAGCTGTGACTTTGAGGCTTCAAAAGGCCGACTACCCCTCAGAAGTAATGACAAGTTTAGGAAGCTGACAGTCCATTGAGTCACTTGGCCAGGTGACTGGATGGTCCCAATCTGGTTTCCTCAAACAAATCCATGGTGCCAGGTGACCAGATATCCCAACCTGGTTTTTCCAAATGTATCCATGGTGCCAGGTGACTGGATGATCTATCAAAAAGTATCCATAGGTTCCAGGTGACCGGATGGTCACAATCTGGCTTCTCCAAATGTCTCCATGGAGGCCAGGTGACCGGATGGTCCCAACCTGTCTTTCCCAAATGTATACATGGGGCTCCTGTGGCCGGTAGGTCTAAATCCTGACTTTCTCAAATGTATCCATGGGTTCAGTGATGGTGTAACAATTATGTAGGTACTATGGAATCTGATTGCGTGGGATAAAATGGATCTGAGACCAAAGATGAGACAAATAAACTGTATTTAAACAAAGTAAGAAGTGCAACATAAAGTAACAGATATTTTCCTGCAATTACAGCGAAATGTACAGCACAAAACAGAAATGCCCAGCAAACATAATAGCAGGGTGCAGCCGCTAAAACAAACAAGTCCAGCAGTAATGTGACGTAAGAGTGCGAACGGCACTGATATGTGGAAGTCCAGCAGTAATAAGAAGCAAGAGTGCGACCGGCATTTATACGTGGAAGTCCAGCAGTAATAAGAAGCAAGAGTGTGACACTTATACGTGGAAGTCCAGAACTATGCAGACAGAGGAGACGACATCTTTCATGGAAGTCCAGAAATACATGGGTGGAGCATAACAAGGAGAAGGTCCTTAAATGTACCTTTTGGGCTGAAAAGTCCCACTCAAGTCCCGCACAGCAGCCCGCACAGACAGTCTTAGAAGTCTGGCCAATAGGTAACCCCAGCCAGGATTCAGAAGCAGCTCAGAGGACTGAATGCAGCTGGAAGTGGTGAGGCAGAGCACCAAGTAACGAGCAGCAGCAGGAACTCCAGAGGCAAGCCTGGAGGTACCTCTGAAGCAAACAGCAACAAAATACTCAGCGAAGGAGGATCTCCTGACCCAGACTTAAATAGCAGGACAGACAGGAAGTTCCAGGACTGGGCGAAGTACCAGACTCCATCTTGGACAAGGGCAAAACAGGCTCCATAGAACAGCCAAAATCCTTACAGATGGTCAATGGAGCAGATCTGCATTCTTTCAGCCAAGGCCCATGGTCCCTTGTGATGGAGCCATGATGTCCTGGCTTCTGGCTTGTAGAGTCTTCCTGGCTGTGGTTTTGTAAAGAGTGTATGGTTCTTTAGATCTATGGATCTCTTGTTACAGAGGCATATCCCTCCTTATATACATCACAAGTGTTGTCATTCAAGTCAAAAACCAAAGGTCAAGAGAAAGGTGTGATGAGATTAGCTTGCATTATTTGAGTATTTAATCAATTTGCATAGTTTTTACTCATCTGTTTGCAAGTCAACAAGCCACATGACTCACACAATGGCCAATCAACATATTAACCCCTTTCTGACATCGGGAGTAATAATATGGCCCTGTGCCCTATTCACAAGGGACGGATTATTATGTCCCTGCGATTTTGCGCGCACATGGATCAGGCACCGCCCCTGGCACTTTAACCCCCTAATTGCTGCAACTGAACGCAATCACAGCATTCCGAGAGCCGGCAGAGGGATGGCAGCCCCTGTTATGATTTGGTAGCCGAGGAGGACAGTAGTAAAAATAGGCTAGACAACCAGACACCCAGAGAGGTTGGTAACTAGCGGATTGCAGACCCCTAAACTGACAGCACAACTAGAAGTAGCCGTGGGACGTACTTACGGTGCCCTAGATGCCTCAACACAGCCGGAGAGTTAACTAAGCATAAAGAGAGAAAGGGGAAAGCTAACTGCCCCAGAGTAGACCCCAAAGGAATAGGTAGCCCCCAAACATATATTGGCGGTGAGACAAGATGAAATACAAACAAAGGCAGAAAATAGAGCAAGCAAATGCTGGGGCCCAAACTGTCTAGATAGAACAGGACAGGAAAGAATACTGTCTGCAATCCAGCAAAAATACTGAGACCACACGATCTCTCCCCCGCTTGATCAGAACTCTGGTGTGAACTGGTAGCAAACCAGCAGATACTGAAACCACAGGGAACTGAAAATACATAAACAGTGGCAAATGAGAAACAGAGTCCAGCGCAGGCCTCCGCTGGGGAACCTGGCTATACTAACTCCAGAAGGGCAGAAAACTGAGAAAGACAAAAGAAAAAACAAATGCCACAGAAATAAACAGAAAATAACTTATCTGAAAGATGCAGGACAAAGCAGGAAGCAAGCTGACTTCCAAAAGGGACCAGGAAGAAACAAATCACCGACAAGGATTATGGGAAGGTTGCTCACTTATATCTACCCAGTCAGAAACACGTGATTGCCAATCATCACCCCCAGGTGATAGACTTCTGTTAGCCAAAGCAGCTTCATTACTATCAGCAGCCACCAGGGGGAGCCCAAACTCAGAAGTCAGATTCAGAGTGTTCACAACAAGCCCCTCTGCCCTTGGATTGCTGCCATGGCGATCCGATGTCTTTATGATGACATCCGAGTCACCAGAGATAGGAAAAATGCTTGATCATACGCAGTGCATGATCAGCAACTTTCTCTGTCAGTGCAGATCTGACAGTTTGCATAGTAATGGGATGCTGCTGCATCCCCATTCTATACAAGTGATCAGACTGCAAAAAATGATAGTCTCATAGTGGGACAAAGTAAAAAAGTAAAAAAAATGAAAAAAAAATTATTGTAAAAATATATAAAAACAGAAAAATAATAATAAAAAGATCATTATTGTACCCATAAATAAATATTTGCATGAAAAAAATGAACAAAAAAGGACACATATTTTGGTGTAGCCACGTCCAAAATTACCTGACCTATAATACTCTACCACTAGTGAACACCATAAAAAATAAAATAAAAAATAAGGCAGAAAACAATGCTTTATCATGATACCTCTGAGCAAAAAGTGGAATAAAACGGGATAAAAAAAATGGATAAACATGATACCGCTGAAAACATCTTGTGCCGCGAAAAAACAAGCCGCTATGCAGCTCCATCAGCAGAAAAAAAAAGTTGTAGCTTTAAGAATAAAGTGATGCAACAATAATTATTTTTTCTATAAAATAGTTTTTATTGTGTAAAGTGACAAAACAAAAAAAATACAAATGAGGTATCGCTGTAATCGTACTGACCCGAAGAATAAAACTGTCTTATCAATTTTACCACACGTAGAATGATATAAGGCCACCCCCCAAAAAAAAATTCCTAAAGTGCTGTTTTCTTTAAATTCTGTCTCCCAAAAATCAGAATAGAAAGCAATAAAAAAATGTGATGTGTCTGAAAATGGTGCCAAAAAAAACCTTCAACTCGTCCCGCAAAAAAAACAAACCAGCACATGACTCTGTCAGTCAAAATATGGAAAAATTATAGCTCTCAAAATATGGTGATGCAAAAAAATAGTTTTTGCAATAAAAAGCGTCATTTAGTGTGTGACAGCAGCCAAACATAAAAACCAGATATAAATATGGTATAGCTGTAAACACACTGTATTCAGATGTGTAGTGTAGAAGAAAGGGAAAAAGTGGGGAATGAGCTCTGGAAGCGGTGCTCTAGGTAACTGTTGTAAAAGTGATGGCGGTCTGTGCTGGCTGAAAAACAAAAACAAAGATGAAGGACTTCAGCTAGACATGTCACTGGTGAGTCAGTGTGTTGCCTGTACACTGACACTATACACTGTATACTATATACAGATCTCCTGTGTATAATGTCACTGGCAGTGGTGATCACTGTATTACCTTTACACTGACACTTTATACAGAGCTCCTGTGTATAATGTCACCAGTGTTCACTGTATTACCTGTACACTGACAGTAAATTCAGAGTTCCTGTATACAATGGCACTTAGTATTGTGTTTTTTTTTTAAATTAATGATCAGTATTGTAGTATTCAGTCACTATGTGGTGGTAATATGTGGTTTGGTCATGGTGTGGCGGTATTTGTTCCTTGTATATGGTATTATTCAGTCACCATGTGGTGGTAATATGTGGTCTGGTCATTGTGTGTTGGTATTTGTTCCTTGTATGTGGTGTTATTCGGTCACTATGTGGTGGTAATATGTGGTCTGGCCATGGTGTGGCAGCATTTGTTCCTTGTATGTGGTATTATTCAGTCATATCTCTGTAGTAAGCTCGGTTCTGCTCCCATATCTCTGGGGGCAAGCACGGTTCTGCTCCCATATCTCTGAAGTAAGCTCAATTCTGCTCCCATATCTATGGAGTAAGCTTGGTTCTGCGCCCATATCTCTGGAGTAATCTCGGTTCTGCTCCCATATCTCTGGAGTAAGCTCAATTCTGCTCCCATATCTCTGGAGTAAGCTCTGTTCTGCTCCCATATCTCTGGAGTAAGCTCGGTTCTGCTCCCATATCTCTGGAGTAAGCTCAATTCTGCTCCCATATCTCTGGAGTAAGCTCTGTTCTGCTCCCATATCTCTGGAGTAAGCTCGGTTCTGGTCCCATATCTCTGGAGTAAGCTTGGTTCTGCTCCCATATCTATGCAGCAAGCTCCATTCTGTTCCCATATCTAAGTACCAGCCTATTTTTACAGCCTGTTATCTCTGCTGCTTTAATACTATAGCCAGATATAAGCAGGGAAAAGGAGGTCCATCGCAACTCGAGGGCCATTGCCTTGTGATTGCCCCCCAGGCTGAAAAGCGCCAGCCAGTCCCTGGTCGGGACAAGTTTGTGGTTTTTAGAGAGGCCTGCAAACTTTATTTTAGGCTGCGACTGCATTCCTTGGGTACGAGGAGCAGCGGGTGGGGATAGTCATTTCCCTTCTCCAGAGGCATGCCCAAGCCTGGCCTTTTCCCTTCTGTCAGGTTCTCAGTCGCTCCAGATGGTTGAGGAGTGGTATCCTCTCCCTCTCATCCTGGATCTTTTTAATCAGATCATTGTGGCAAAATGGTTTTAAGTAGGGGAATGAGTGGAAGATGCACTTCAGTACCCCAGAGGATCATTATGAAAACCTCATCATGCCATTCATGTTGACCAATGCCCCCACTGTTTTTCAGCATTTTGCAAATTACATTTTCCAACATACATTTTCCAGCTCGTGAGTCGGGGGGGGGGGGGGGGCGTTGCTATTGCTGGCTCCAGCTCCTTTACATTTAACTGCATAGACATCATAGATGCCAATACAGTTGAAAGCAATGATGGAGGAGAGAGCATTAGCTGACACTCCCTCTACCATCATTCCTCCTCTGTATCTGACGCAGCAGGCGCGATAAATGTCACTTAATCGTGCACTATGCTGTTGAGGAAGTGTGCTGCAGACACTGGAGAGAGGCGAATATTGAATTTATTTTATTTTTAAATAGGTGAGTACATTGTGGTGGCTATAACACTGCAGGACTATGGGCTGCATTACAATATATGGGGTTGCATTATACTCTATGGGTAACTGCATTATAACATATGGGGCTGATTTATACTCTATTGGGGTTGCATTATACACTATTGGGGCTGCATTATGCTCTATTGGGGCAGCATTATACTCTATGGGCTGCATTATACTATATTGAGGCAGCATTATACTATATGGGGCAGCATTATACTATATGGGGCTGCATTATACTATATGAGGCCACATTGTACTCTATGGGAGCTGCATTATGCTATATGAGGCTACACTTTACTATATGGGGTTGCATTGTATTATATGGGACTGCATTATACTATATGGGGGCTGCATTATATTCTATTGGGGCTGAATTATTCTGTGTGGGGCTGCATTATACTATATGGGACTGTTTATACTCTATGGGACTGCAGTATACATATGGGTTCTGCATTATACTCTATGGGGGCTGCCTTATACTCTATGGGGGCTGCATTATACTCTATGGGGTGTTATGTTTTGGTAGCTGAGGAGAGCAGGCAAAAACGGCAATACACCAGAGAGGTTGGAATCTACTGGATTGCAGTACCCTGACTAACCACCACAAATAAAGGCAGCCGTGGAGCGTTCCTACGTTGGTCCTAGACGCCTTGTCACAGCCTGAGAGGCTAACTACACCTAAAGATAGAAAGAGGAAAGCTATCTGCCCCGGAGCAGATCTCCAAAGAACATAGGAAGCCCCCAAACATGTAATGGCGGTTAAACAAGAGGAAATACAGACACAGACAGAAAATAGTATGAGCAAATGCTGGGGCCCAATCTGACTTAGACAGAAAAGGATAGGAAGAATACTTACTGCAATCCAAAAAAACCCTAAAAAAACCCAACGCTACTAATTGCAAAAACACCTGAGATCACACGACCTCTACCACCTAAATTAGTTCTCTGGTGTAACAAAACTAAGCCGCAGCCACAGAAAAAAAACTGGAAAAGGCAAATGAACAAACAACAATGGCTCCAGAGGAACCGAGAGGAGACCAAGCCCCCCGGGGAGGGGAACCTGGCCAACCTCACAGAAATGCAGAGAAATATACAAATGGCAAGCACAAAAAAAACAAAAAACAGAAAATATCTTATCTGAGAGCAGGAGAAGAGGCAAGACTCAGCAAGCTTCCAAGTGAACCAGGAAACAACATTGAGACAAGAACAATTGATCACCGGCAACCATGATGGGGGGAAACCTCCCTTATATCCAGCCAGTCCGTGATCCCTGATTGCCAATCCTCATTGAATGGTTCAGTACTGTTTGCAACCACCAGAGGGAGCTTCTGCTCAGAATTCATTTCTAAAACATTCATAACAATGGGGACTGCATTATACTCTATTTAGGCTGCATTATTCTCTGTGGGGCTGCATTATACTCTATGGGACTGCATTTTACTATATGGGGATGCATTATACTATATGGGGCTGCATTATATTATTAGGACTGCATTATACTATATGGGGCTGCATTATACTCTATGGGGCTGAATTATACTCTGTGGTGCTGCATTATACCCTATGGGACTGCATTATACCATATGGGGCTGCATTATACCATATGGGGCTGCATTATACTATATGGGTTCTGCATTATACTCTATGGGGCCAACATTATACTCTATAGGGGTTGCATTATTATCTGTTGGGCTGCATTATTCTCTGTGGGGCTGCATTATACTGTATGGGACTGCATTTTACTATATGGGACTGCATTATACCATATGGGGCTGCATTATACTATATGGGACTGCATTATACTATGAGGGGGTGCATTATACTCTATGAGGGCTGCATTATACTCTATGGGGGCTGCATTATACTCTATGGGGCTGCATTGTACTCTATGGGGCTGCTTTGAACTCTATGGGGCTACATTATACTATATAGGGGCTGCATTATACTATATGGACTGCGTTATACTCTATGAGGTTGCATTATAATCTATGGGGCTGCATTATACTTTATGGGACTGCATTATACTATATGGCGAATTAAGTATATTGTATGGAGGACTATGGGGAATGCATTATACTGGAAATGCATTATAATATATGAAGGACTATGGGGTACACTATACTATGGGAGTGCATTATACTACATGAAGGACTATAGGGTGCATTATACTATGTGGAGGACTATGGGGTACATTATACTAAACAAGCAAAATGCTGCCTATTAATCGAGTGATTGAATTGTTTATGCCGCAACAAAAACCATTGTTCTCAGCAGCACATCTCCTGGTGTAAACGGCAGATGTGCTGCTGATAATATGATATGTATGGGGACAGATTGATATACTAGTGTTCATTCTGTATCCATCATTCTTCCTCAGATGGCGTAGAGAGGATTAGAAGCAAGGGTCGAACGACTTTAATATTGTCGATCACGCTCGTTTAACGGCCTCAACTCAGCGCATGTAAATAGAACCAAAATGTTTCTGTGTGATGGTACAATATGTTAGCATTTGGGGCCCTACTTTAAAGTTTTGTCCAGGGCCCCACTTTGTCTAAAACCGGACCTGCCTAAGGTGTTTTGTTTCTGAAAATCAGGAGGATTGGGTCTCTTATTTACCTTTAGCTGAGTTTGCTGTGAATAACTGTTATCATGAATCTTCTGCCAAATCCCCGTTTTTCGGTGCATATGGTTTTAATCCTCAATTCTGCATTCAACAGTCCCAGCAAAATACCCAAGATGGTGCAAACTACAGTCTCACCCTTCTGTTGACTTGCCGGGATTAGAGCAGCTGTGACTTTGAGGCTTCAAAAGGCCGACTACCCCCTCAGAAGTAATGACAAGTTTAGGAAGCTGACAGTCCATTGAGTCACTTGGCCAGGTGACTGGATGGTCCCAATCTGGTTTCCTCAAACAAATCCATGGTGCAGGTGACCAGATATCCCAACCTGGTTTTTCCAAATGTATCCATGGTGCCAGGTGACTGGATGATCTATCAAAAAGTATCCATAGGTTCCAGGTGACCGGATGGTCACAATCTGGCTTCTCCAAATGTCTCCATGGAGGCCAGGTGACCGGATGGTCCCAACCTGTCTTTCCCAAATGTATACATGGGGCTCCTGTGGCGGTAGGTCTAAATCCTGACTTTCTCAAATGTATCCATGGGTTCAGTGATGGTGTAACAATTATGTAGGTACTATGGAATCTGATTGCGTGGGATTAAAATGGATCTGAGACCAAAGATGAGACAAATAAACTGTATTTAAACAAAGTAAGAAGTGCAACATAAAGTAACAGATATTTTCCTGCAATTACAGCGAAATGTACAGCACAAAACAGAAATGCCCAGCAAACATAATAGCAGGGTGCAGCCGCTAAAACAAACAAGTCCAGCAGTAATGTGACGTAAGAGTGCGAACGGCACTGATATGTGGAAGTCCAGCAGTAATAAGAAGCAAGAGTGCGACCGGCATTTATACGTGGAAGTCCAGCAGTAATAAGAAGCAAGAGTGTGACACTTATACGTGGAAGTCCAGAACTATGCAGACAGAGGAGACGACATCTTTCATGGAAGTCAGAAATACATGGGTGGAGCATAACAAGGAGAAGGTCCTTAAATGTACTTTTGGGCTGAAAAGTCCCACTCAAGTCCCGCACAGCAGCCCGCACAGACAGTCTTAGAAGTCTGGCCAATAGGTAACCCCAGCCAGGATTCAGAAGCAGCTCAGAGACTGAATGCAGCTGGAAGTGGTGAGGCAGAGCACCAAGTAACGAGCAGCAGCGGAAACTCCAGAGGCAAGCCTGGAGGTACCTCTGAAGCAAACAGCAACAAAATACTCAGCGAAGGAGGATCTCCTGACCCAGACTTAAATAGCAGGACAGACAGGAAGTTCCAGGACTGGGCGAAGTACCAGACTCCATCTTGGACAAGGGCAAAACAGGCTCCATAGAACAGCAAAATCTTACAGATGGTCAATGGAGCAGATCTGCATTCTTTCAGCCAAGGCCATGGTCCCTTGTGATGGAGCCATGATGTCCTGGCTTCTGGCTTGTAGAGTCTTCCTGGCTGTGGTTTTGTAAAGAGTGTATGGTTCTTTAGATCTATGGATCTCTTTGTTACAGAGGCATATCCCTCCTTATATACATCACAAGTGTTGTCATTCAAGTCAAAAACCAAAGGTCAAGAGAAAGGTGTGATGAGATTAGCTTGCATTATTTGAGTATTTAATCAATTTGCATAGTTTTTACTCATCTGTTTGCAAGTCAACAAGCCACATGACTCACACAATGGCCAATCAACATATTAACCCCTTTCTGACATCGGGAGTAATAATATGGCCCTGTGCCCTATTCACAAGGGACGGATTATTAGTCCCTGCGATTTTGCGCGCACATGGATCAGGCACCGCCCCTGGCACTTTAACCCCCTAATTGCTGCAACTGAACGCAATCACAGCATTCCGAAGCCGGCAGAGGGATGGCAGCCCCTGTTATGATTTGGTAGCCGAGGAGGACAGTAGTAAAAATAGGCTAGACAACCAGACACCCAGAGAGGTTGGTAACTAGCGGATTGCAGACCCCTAAACTGACAGCACAACTAGAAGTACCGGGACGTACTTACGGTGCCCTAGATGCCTCAACACAGCCGGAGAGTTAACTAAGCATAAAGAGAGAAAGGGGAAAGCTAACTGCCCCAGAGTAGACCCAAAGGAATAGGTAGCCCCCAAACATATATTGGCGGTGAGACAAGATGAAATACAAACAAAGGCAGAAAATAGAGCAAGCAAATGCTGGGCCAAACTGTCTAGATAGAACAGGACAGGAAAGAATACTGTCTGCAATCCAGCAAAAATACTGAGACCACACGATCTCTCCCCCGCTTGATCAGAACTCTGTGTGAACTGGTAGCAAACCAGCAGATACTGAAACCACAGGGAACTGAAAATACATAAACAGTGGCAAATGAGAAACAGAGTCCAGCGCAGGCCTCCGCTGGGGAACCTGGCTATACTAACTCCAGAAGGGCAGAAAACTGAGAAAGACAAAAGAAAAAACAAATGCCACAGAAATAAACAGAAAATAACTTATCTGAAAGATGCAGGACAAAGCAGAAGCAAGCTGACTTCCAAAAGGGACCAGGAAGAAACAAATCACCGACAAGGATTATGGGAAGGTTGCTCACTTATATCTACCCAGTCAGAAACACGTGATTGCCAATCATCACCCCCAGGTGATAGACTTCTGTTAGCCAAAGCAGCTTCATTACTATCAGCAGCCACCAGGGGAGCCCAAACTCAGAAGTCAGATTCAAGTGTTCACAACAAGCCCCTCTGCCCTTGGATTGCTGCCATGGCGATCGATGTCTTTATGATGACATCCGAGTCACCAGAGATAGGAAAAAATGCTTGATCATACGCAGTGCATGATCAGCAACTTTCTCTGTCAGTGCAGATCTGACAGTTTGCATAGTAATGGATGCTGCTGCATCCCCATTCTATACAAGTGATCAGACTGCAAAAAATGATAGTCTCATAGTGGGACAAAGTAAAAAAGTAAAAAAATGAAAAAAAAATTATTGTAAAAATATATAAAAACAGAAAAATAATAATAAAAAGATCATTATTGTACCCATAAAATAAATATTTGCATGAAAAAAATGAACAAAAAAGGACACATATTTTGGTGTAGCCACGTCCAAAATTACCTGACCTATAATATCTACACTAGTGAACACCATAAAAAATAAAATAAAAAATAAGGCAGAAAACAATGCTTTATCATGATACCTCTGAGCAAAAGTGGAATAAAACGGGATAAAAAAAATGGATAAACATAACCGCTGAAAACATCTTGTGCCGCGAAAAACAAGCGCTATGCAGCTCCATCAGCAGAAAAAAAAGTTGTAGCTTTAAGAATAAAGTGATGCAACAATAATTATTTTTCTATAAAATAGTTTTATTGTGTAAAAGTGACAAAAACAAAAAAATACAAATGAGGTATCGCTGTAATCGTACTGACCCGAAGAATAAAACTGTCTTATCATTTTACACACGTAGAATGATATAGGCCACCCCCCAAAAAAAAATTCCTAAAGTGTGTTTTCTTTAAATTCTGTCTCCCAAAAATCAGAATAGAAAGCAATAAAAAAATGTGATGTGTCTGAAAATGGTGCCAAAAAAAAACCTTCAACTCGTCCCGCAAAAAAAACAAACCAGCACATGACTCTGTCAGTCAAAATATGGAAAATTATAGCTCTCAAAATATGGTGATGCAAAAAAATAGTTTTTGCAATAAAAAGCGTCATTTAGTGTGTGACGCAGCCAAACATAAAAACCAGATATAAATATGGTATAGCTGTAAACACACTGTTCAGATGTGTAGTGTAGAAGAAAGGGAAAAAGTGGGGAATGAGCTCTGGAAGCGGTGCTCTAGGTAACTGTTGTAAAAGTGATGGCGGTCTGTGCTGGCTGAAAAACAAAAACAAAGATGAAGGACTTCGCTAGACATGTCACTGGTGAGTCAGTGTGTTGCTGTACACTGACACTATACACTGTATACTATATACAGATTCTCCTGTGTATAATTCACTGGCAGTGGTGATCACTGTATTACCTGTACACTGACACTTTATACAGAGCTCTGTGTATAATGTCACCAGTGTTCACTGTATTACCTGTACACTGACAGTAAATTCAGAGTTCCTGTATTACAATGGCACTTAGTATTGTGTTTTTTTTTAAATTAATGATCAGTATTGTAGTATTCAGTCATATGTGGTGGTAATATGTGGTTTGGTCATGGTGTGGCGGTATTGTTCTTGTATATGGTATTATTCAGTCTACCATGTGGTGGTAATATGTGGTTGGTCATTGTGATGTTGGTATTTGTTCCTTGTATGTGGTGTTATTCGGTCACATATGTGGTGGTAATATGTGGTCTGGCCATGGTGTGGCAGCATTTGTTCCTTGTATGTGGTATTATTCAGTCATATCTCTGTAGTAAGCTCGGTTCTGCTCCCATATCTCTGGAGCAAGCACGGTTCTGCTCCCATAATCTCTGAAGTAAGCTCAATTCTGCTCCCATATCTATGGAGTAAGCTTGGTTCTGCGCCATATCTCTGGAGTAATCTCGGTTCTGCTCCCATATCTCTGGAGTAAGCTCAATTTGCTCCCATATCTCTGGAGTAAGCTTGTTCTGCTCCCATATCTTGGGTAAGCTCGGTTCTGCTCCCATATCTCTGGAGTAAGCTCAATTCTGCTCCATATCTCTGGAGTAAGCTCTGTTTGCTCCATATCTCTGGAGTAAGCTCGGTTTGGTCCATATCTTGGAGTAAGCTTGGTTCTGCTCCCATATCTATGCAGCAAGCTCCATTCTGTTCCCATATCTAAGTACCAGCCTATTTTTACAGCCTGTTATCTCTGCTGCTTTAATACTATAGCCAGATATAAGCAGGGAAAAGGAGGTCCATCGCAACTCGAGGGCCATTGCCTTGTGATTGCCCCCAGGCTGAAAAGCGCCAGCCAGTCCTGGTCGGGACAAGTTTGTGGTTTTTAGAGAGGCCTGCAAACTTATTTTAGGCTGCGACTGCATTCTTGGGTACGAGGAGCAGCGGGTGGGGATAGTCATTTCCCTTCTCCAGAGGCATGCCAAGCCTGGGCCTTTTCCCTTCTGTCAGGTTCTCAGTCGCTCCAGATGGTTGAGGAGTGGTATCCTCTCCTCTCATCCTGGATCTTTTTAATAGATCATTGTGGCAAAATGGTTTTAAGTAGGGAATGAGTGGAAGATGCACTTCAGTACCCCAGAGGATCATTATGAAAACCTCATCATGCCATTCATGTTGACCAATGCCCCACTGTTTTCAGCATTTTGCAATTACATTTTCCAACATACATTTTCCAGCTCGTGAGTCGGGGGGGGGGGGGGCGTTGCTATTGCTGGCTCCAGCTCCTTTACATTCAACTGCATAGACTCATAGATGCCAATACAGTTGAAGCAATGATGGAGGAGAGAGCATTAGCTGAACTCCCTCACATCATTCCTCCTGTATCTGACGCAGAGCAGGCGCGATAAATGTCACTTAATCGTGCACTATGCTGTGAGGAAGTGTGCTGCAGACATGGAGAGAGGCGAATATTGAATTTATTTTATTTTTAAATAGGTGAGTACATTGTGGTGGCTATAACATGCGGACTATGGGGCTGCATTACAATATATGGGGTTGCATTATACTCTATGGGTAACTGCATTATAACATATGGGGCTGATTTATACTCTATTGGGGTTGCATTATACACTATTGGGGCTGCATTATGTCTATTGGGGCAGCATTATACTCTATGGGCTGCATTATACTATATTGAGGCAGCATTATACTATATGGGGCAGCATATTACTATATGGGGCGCATTATACTATATGAGGCCACATTGTACTCTATGGGAGCTGCATTATGCTATATGAGGCTACACTTTACTATATGGGGTTGCATTGTATTATATGGACTGCATTATACTATTGGGGCTGCATTATATTCTATTGGGGCTGAATTATCTGTGTGGGGCTGCATTATATATATGGACTGTTTATACTCTATGGGATGCAGTATACATATGGGTTCTGCATTAACTCTATGGGGGCTGCCTTATACTCTATGGGGGCCCGCATTATACTCTATGGGGTGTTATGTTTTGGTAGCTGAGGAGAGCAGGCAAAAACGGCAATACACCAGAGAGGTTGGAATCTACTGGATTGCAGTACCTGACTAACCCCAACAAATAAAGGCAGCCGTGGAGCGTTCTAGTTGGTCCTAGACGCTCGTCACAGCCTGAGAGGCTAACTACACCTAAAGATAGAAAGAGGAAAGCTATCTGCCCGGAGCAGATTCCAAAAAAACATAGGAAGCCCCCAAACATGTAATGGGGTTAGACAAGAGGAAATACAGACACAGACAGAAAATAGTATGAGCAAACGCTGGGGCCAATTGACTTAGACAGAAAAGGATAGGAAGAATACTTACTGCAATCCAAAAAAAACCCTAAAAAACCCAACGCTACTAATTGCAAAAACACCTGAGATCACACGACCTCTACACCTAAATTAGTTCTCTGGTGTAAAAAACTAAGCCGCAGCCACAGAAAAAAAACTGGAAAAGGCAAATGAACAACAACAAGGCTCCAGAGGAACGAGAGGAGACCAAAGCCCCCGGGGAGGGGAACCTGGCCAACCTCACAGAAATGCAGAGAAATATCATGGCAAGCACAAAAAAAACAAAAAACAGAAAATATCTTTTGAGAGCAGAGAAGAGGCAAGACTCAGCAAGTTCCAAGTGAACCAGGAAACAACATTGAGACAAGAAACAATTGATCACCGGCAACCATGATGGGGGGAAACTCCCTTATATCCAGCCAGTCCGTGATCCTGATTGCCAATCCTCATTGAATGGTTCAGTACTGTTTGCAACACCAGAGGGAGTTTGCTCAGAATTCATTTCTAAAACATTCATAACAATGGGGACTGCAATTATATCTATTTAGGCTGTCTTATTCTTGTGGGGCTGCATTATACTCTATGGGACTGCATTTTACTATATGGGGATGATTATACTATATGGGGCTGATTATATTATATAGGATGCATTATACTATAGGGGCTGCATTATACTCAATGGGGCTGAATTATACTCTGTGGTGCTGCAAATTTTACCTATGGGACTGCATTATACCATATGGGGCTGCATTATACCATATGGGGCTGCATTTACTATATGGGTTCTGCATTATACTCTATGGGGCCAACATTATACTTATAGGGTTGCATTATTATCTGTTGGGCTGCATTATTCTCTGTGGGGCTGCATTATACTGTATGGGACTGCATTTTACTATATGGGATGCATTATCCATATGGGGCTGCATTATACTATATGGGATGCATTATATATATGGGGAACATTATACTCTATGGGCTGCAATATACTCTATGGGGCTGCATTATATCTATGGGCTGCATTGTACTTATGGGGCTGCTTTGAACTCTATGGGGTACATTATACTATATAGGGCTGCATTATAAATATATGGACTGCGTTTTTACTCTATGAGGGTTGCATTATAATCTATGGGGCTGCATTATACTTATGGGACTGCATTAAAACTATATGGCGAATTAAGTATATGTATGGAGGACTATGGGAATGATTATATGGAAATGCATTTTATATATTTAAGGACTATGGGGTACACTATTTCTATGGGAGTGCATTATACTACATGAAGGACTATAGGGTGCATTATATATGTGGAGGACTATGGGGTACATTATACTAAAAAGCAAAAGCTGCTATTAATCGAGTGATTGAATTGTTTATGCCGCAACAAAAACCATTGTTCTCAGCAGCACATCTCTGGTGTAAACGGCAGATGTGCTGTGATAATATGATATGTATGGGGACAGATTGATATACTAGTGTTCATTCTGTATCCATCATTCTTCCTCAGATGGCGTAAGGAGAGGTTAGAAGCAAGGGTCGAACACTTTTAATATTGTCGATCACGCTGTTTAACGGCCTCAATCAGGCATGTAAAAAGAACCAAAATGTTTCTGTGTGATGGTACAATATGTTAGCATTTGGGGCCTACTTTAAAGTTTTGTCCAGGCCACTTTGTCTAAAAACGGACCTGCTAAGGTGTTTTGTTTCTGAAAATCAGGAGGATTGGGTCTTTATTTACTTTAGCTGAGTTTGCTGTGATAAACTGTTATCATGAATCTTCTGCCAATCCCCGTTTTTCGGTGCATAGGTTTTATCCTCAATTCTGCATTCAACAGTCCCAGCAAAATACCAAGATGGTGCAAACTACAGTCTCACCCTTTGTTGACTTGGCGGGATTAGAGCAGCTGTGATTTGAGGCTTCAAAAGGCCGACTACCCCTCAGAAGTAATGACAAGTTTAGGAAGCTGACAGTCCTTGAGTCACTTGGCCAGGTGACTGGATGGTCCCAATTTGGTTTCCTCAAACAAATCCATGGTGCCAGGTGACCAGATATCCCAACCCGGTTTTTCCAAATGTATCCTGGTGCCAGGGATGGATGATCTATAAAAAGTATCATAGGTTCCAGGTGACGGATGGTCCAATCTGGCTTCTCCAAATGTCTCCATGGAGGCCAGGTGACCGGATGGCCCAACCTGTCTTTCCCAAATGTATACATGGGGTCCTGTGGCCGGTAGGTCTAAATCCTGACTTTCTCAAATGTATCATGGGTTCAGTGTGGTTTTAACAATTATGTAGGTATATGGAATGATTGCGTGGGATAAAATGGATTGAGACCAAAGAATGAGACAAATAAACTGTATTTAAACAAATAAGAAGTCAACATAAAGTAACAGATATTTTCCTGCAATTACAGCGAAATGTACAGCACAAACAGAAATCCCAGCCAAACAAATAATGCAGGGTGCAGCCGCTAAAAAAAAACAAGTCCAGCAGTAATGTGACGTAAGAGTGCGAACGGCAGGAATGTGGAAGTCCAGCAGTAATAGAAGCAAAGTGCGACCGGCATTTATATGTGGAAGTCCAGCAGTAAAAAAGCAAGAGTGTGACATTATACGTGGAAGTCCAGACTATGCAGACAGAGGAACGACATCTTTCATGGAAGTCCAGAAATACATGGGTGGAGCATAACAAGGAGAGGTCTTAAATGTACTTTTGGGCTGAAAAGTCCCACTCAAGTCCGCACAGCAGCCCGCACAGACATCTTAGAAGTCTGGCCATAGGTACCCACCAGGATTCAGAAGCAGCTCAGAGAACTGAATGCAGCTGGAAGTTGTGAGCAAGCACCAAGTAAGAGCAGCAGCAGGAACTCAGAGGCAACTGGAGGTACTCTGGAAGCAAACAGCAACAAAATATCACGAGGAGGATCTCTACCAAACTTAAATAGAGGACAGACAGGAAGTTCCAGGATGGGCGAAGTACAGACTCCATCTTGGACAAGGGCAAAACAGCTCCATAGAACAGCCAAAAATCTTACAGATGGTCAATGGAGAGATCTGCATTCTTTAGCCAAGGCATGGTCCCTTTGATGGAGCATGATGTCCTGGCTTTGGTTGTGATCTTCTGGCTGTGGTTTTGTAAAGGTGTATGGTTCTTAGATCTATGGATCTTTGTTACAGAGGCATACCCCTCCTATATACATCACAAATGTTGTCATTCAAGCAAAAACCAAAGGTCAAGAGAAAGGTGTGATGAGATTAGCTTGCATTATTTGAGTATTTAATCAATTTGCATAGTTTTTACTCATCTGTTTGCAAGTCAACAAGCACATGACTCACACAATGGCCAATCACATATTAACCCCTTTCTGACATCGGGAGTAATAATATGGCCCTGTGCCCTATTCACAAGGACGGATTATTATGTCCCTGCGATTTTGCGCGCACAGTGATCAGGCAGCCCCTGGCACTTTAACCCCCTAATTGCTGCAACTGAACGCAATCACAGCATTCCGAGAGCCGGCAGAGGGATGGCAGCCCCTGTTATGATTTGGTACCGAGGAAGACAGTAGTAAAAATAGGCTAGACAACCAGACACCAGAGAGGTTGGTAACTAGCGGATTGCAGACCCTAAACTGACAGACAACTAGAAGTAGCCGTGGACGTACTTACGGTGCCTAGATGCCTCAACACAGCCGGAGAGTTAACTAAGCATAAAGAGAGAAAGGGGAAAGCTAACTGCCCCAGAGTAGACCCCAAAGGAATAGGTAGCCCCCAAACATATATTGGCGTGAGACAAGATGAAATACAAACAAAGCAGAAAATAGAGCAAGCAAAATGCTGGGCCCAAACTGTCTAGATAGAACAGGACAGGAAAGAATACTGTCTGCAATCAGCAAAAATACTGAGACCACACATCTCTCCCCGCTTGATCAGAACTCTGGTGTGAATGGTAGCAAACCAGCAGATACTGAAACACAGGGAACTGAAAATACATAAACAGTGGCAAATGAGAAACAGAGTCCAGCGCAGGCCTCCGCTGGGGAACTGGCTATACTAACTCCAGAAGGGCAGAAAACTGAGAAAGACAAAAGAAAAAACAAATGCCACAGAAATAAACAGAAAATAACTTATCTGAAAGATGCAGGACAAAGCAGGAAGCAAGTGACTTCAAAAGGGACCAGGAAAAACAATCACGACAAGGATTATGGGAGGTTGCTCACTTATATCTACCCAGTCAGAAACAGTGATTGCCAATCATCACCCCAGGTGATAGACTTCTGTTAGCCAAGCAGCTTCATTACTATCAGCAGCCACCAGGGGAGCCCAAACTCAGAAGTCAGATTCAGAGTGTTCACAAACCAAGCTCTGCCTTGGATTGCTGCCATGGCGATCCGATGTCTTTATGATGACATCGAGTCACCAGAGATAGGAAAAATGCTTGATCATAACGCAGTGCATGATCAGAACTTTCTCTGTCAGTGCAGATCTGACAGTTTGCATAGAATGGATGCTGCTGCATCCATTCTATACAAGTGATCAGACTGCAAAAAATGATAGTCTCATAGTGGGACAAAGTAAAAAAGTAAAAAAATGAAAAAAAAATTATTGTAAAAATATATAAAAACAGAAAAATAATAATAAAAAGATCATTATTGTACCATAAATAAATATTTGCATGAAAAAAATGAACAAAAAAGGACATATTTTGGTGTAGCCACGTCCAAATTACCTGACCTATAATACTCTACACTAGTGAACACCATAAAAAATAAAATAAAAATAAGGCAGAAAACAATGCTTATCATGATACTCTGAGCAAAAAGTGGAATAAACGGGATAAAAAAAATGGATAAACATGATACGCTGAAAACATCTTGTGCGCGAAAAACAAGCCGCTATGCAGCTCATCAGCAGAAAAAAAAAGTTGTAGCTTTAAGAATAAAGCGATGCAACAATAATTATTTTTTCTATAAAATAGTTTTTATTGTGTAAAAGTGACAAAACAAAAAAAATACAAATGAGGTATCGCTGTAATCGTACTGACCCGAAGAATAAAACTGTCTTATCAATTTTACACACGTAGAATGAATAAGGCCACCCCCAAAAAAAAATTCCTAAAGTGCTGTTTTCTTTAAATTCTGTCTCCCAAAAATCAGAATAGAAAGCAAAAAAAAAATGTGATGTGTCTGAAAATGGTGCCAAAAAAAACCTTCAACTCGTCCGCAAAAAAACAAAACAGCACATGACTCTGTCGTCAAATATGGAAAAATTATAGCTCTCAAAATATGGTGATGCAAAAAAATAGTTTTTGCAATAAAAAGCGTCATTTAGTGTGTGACAGCAGCCAAACATAAAAACCAGATATAAATATGGTATAGCTGTAAACACACTGTATTCAGATGTGTAGTGTAGAAGAAAGGGGAAAAAAGTGGGAATGAGCTCTGGAAGCGGTGCTAGGTAACTGTTGTAAAAGTGATGGCGGTCTGGGGTTGGTGAAAAAAAAAAACAAAGATAAAGGATTCAGCTAGACATGTCTTTGGGGAGTCAGTGTGTTGCTGTACACTGACACTATACACTGTATACTATATACAGATCTCTGTGTATAATGTCATGGCAGTGGTGATCACTGTATTACCTGTACATGACACTTTTACAGAGCTCTGTGTATAATGTCACCAGTGTTCACTGTATTACTGTACACTGACAGTAATTCAGAGTTCTGTATACATGGCACTTAGTATTGGGGGTTTTTTTTTTAAATTAATGATCAGTATTGTAGTATTCAGTCCTATGTGGTGGTAATGTGGTTTGGTCATGGTGTGGCGGTATTTGTTCCCTTGTATATGGTTTTATTCGTCACCATGTGGTGGTAATATGTGGTCTGGTCATTGTGTGTTGGTATTGGTTCCTTGTTGTGGTGTTATTCGGTCACTATGTGGTGGTAATATGTGGTTGGCCATGGTGTGGCAGCATTTGTTCTTGTATAGTGGTATTATTCAGTCATATCTCTGTAGTAAGCTCGGTTCTGCTCCATATTTGGAGCAAGCAGGTTCTGCTCCAATCTCTGAGTAAGCTCAATTTGCCCCCATATTATGGAGTAAGTTGGTTCTGCGCCATATCTCTGGAGTAATCTGGTTTGCCCATATCTCTGGAGTAAGCTAATTTGCTCCATATCTTGGAGTAAGCTCTGTTCTGCCCCCAAATATCTTGGAGTAAGCTCGGTTTGTCCATATCTTGGTGTAAGCTCATTTGCTCCATATCTCTGGAGTAAGCTTGTTCTGCTCCCATATCTTGGAGTAAGCTCGGTTCTGGTCATCTCTGGAGAAAGCTTGGTTCTGCTCCCATATCTATGCAGCAAGCTCATTCGTTCCCATATCTAAGTCCCAGCCTATTTTTACAGCCTTTTATCTCTGCTGTTTAATACTATAGCCAGATATAAGCAGGGAAAAGGAGGTCCATCGCAACTCGAGGGCATTGCCTTGTGATTGCCCCAGGCTGAAAAGCGCCAGCCAGTCCGGGGCGGGACAAGTTTGTGGTTTTTAGAGAGGCCTGCAAACTTATTTTAGGCTGGACTGCTTTCCCTTGGGTACGAGGAGCAGCGGGTGGGGATAGTCATTTCCCTTCTCAGAGGCATGCCCAAACCTGGGCCCTTTTTTTCTGTCAGGTTTCCCGTGTCCAGATGGTTGAGGAGTGGTATCCTTCTCTCATCCGGATCTTTTTAATCAGATCATTGTGGAAATGGTTTTAAGTGGGGAATGAGTGGAAGATGCACTTCAGTACCCAGAGGATCATTATGAAAACCCCATCATGCTTATGTTGACCAATGCCCCCACTGTTTTTCAGCATTTTGCAAATTACATTTTCCAACATACAATTTCCAGTGTGAGTGGGGGGGGGGGGGGGGCGTTGTATTGCTGGCTCCAGCTCCTTTACATTCAATGCATAGAATCATAGATGCCAATACAGTTGAAAGCAATGATGGAGAGAGAGCATTAGTGACACTCCTCTACCATCATTCCTCTCTGTATTGACGCAGCAGGCGCGATAAAAAGTCACTTAATGTGCACTATGCTGTTGAGGAAGTGTGCTGCAGACACTGGAGAGAGGCGAATATTGAATTTATTTTATTTTAAATAGGTGAGTACATTGTGGTGGCTATAAACTGCAGGACTATTGGGGGTGCATTACAATATATGGGGTTGCATTATACTCTATGGGTAACTGTATAACATATGGGTGATTTATACTCTATGGGGTTGATTATACACTATTGGGGGCATTATGCTCTTGGGGCAGCATTTATCTCTATGGGCTGCTTATAATATTGAGGCAGCATTATACTATATGGGGCAGCATTATAATATGGGGCTGCATTATATATATGAGGCCACATTGTCTTATGGGAGCGATTATGCTATATGAGGCTACACTTTACTATATTGGGGTTGCATTGTATTATATGGACTGATTATATATATGGGGGCTGCAAATTCTATTGGGGCTGAAATTTTTCTGTGTGGGGCTGCATTATACTTATGGGACTGTTTATACTTATGGGACTGCAGTATACATATGGGTTCTGCATTATACTCTATGGGGGCTGCCTTATACTCTATGGGGGCTGCATTATACTCTATGGGGTGTTATGTTTTGGTAGCTGAGGAGAGCAGGCAAAAACGGCTACACCAGAGAGGTTGGAATCTACTGGATTTTCAGTACCCCGACTAACCACCACAAATAAAGGCAGCCGTGGAGCGTTCTACGTTGGTCCTAGACGCCCTTTTCACAGCTGAGAGGTAACTACACCCAAAGATAGAAAGAGGAAAGCTATTGCCCGGAGCAGATCTCCAAAGAACATAGGAAGCCCCCAAAATGTAATGGCGGTTAAACAAGAGGAATACAGACACAGACAGAAAATAGTATGAGCAAATGTGGGGCCAATCTGACTTAGACAGAAAAGGATAGGAAAAAAATTACTGCAATCCAAAAAAACCTAAAAAACCCAACGCTACTAATTGCAAAAACACTGAGATCACACGACTCTACACCTAAATTAGTTCTCTGTGTAAAAAACTAAGCCGCAGCCACAGAAAAAAAAACTGGAAAAGGCAAATGAACAACAACAATGGCTCCAGAGGAAGAGAGGAGACCAAGCCCCCGGGGAGGGGAACTGGCCCAACTCACAGAAATGCAGAGAAATACAAATGGCAAGCACAAAAAAAACAAAAAACAGAAAATATCTTATCTGAGGCAGGAGAAGAGGCAAGACTCAGCAAGCTTCAAGTGAACCAGGAAACAACATTGAGACAAGAACAATTGATCACCGGAACCATAAATGGGGGAAACCCCCCTTTATACCCACCCAGTCCGTGACCCTGATTGCCAATCCTCATTGAATGGTTTCAGTACTGTTTGAAACCACCAGAGGGAGCTTCTGCTCAGAATTCATTTCTAAAACATTCATAACAATGGGGACTGCATTATACTCTATTTAGGCTGCATTATTTCTGTGGGGCTGATTAACTCAATGGGACGCATTTTATATATGGGGATGCATTATACTATATGGGGCCTGAATTATATTATATAGGACTGCATTATACTATAGGGGGGCTGCATATACTCTAATGGGGCTGAATTAAACTCTGTGGTGCTGCTTTATACCTATGGGACTGCATTTTACCATATGGGGCTGCATTATTACCTTGGGGCTGCATTTAACTTAGGGGTTTTGCATTTATTATGGGGCAAATTATATTATAGGGTTGATTATTACTGTTTGGGCTGATTATTTTGTGGGGTGATTTTTTGGGACTGCATTTTTATATGGGATGTTATAAATTGGGGTGCATTAATTATGGGATGATTATACTATGAGGGGGGTGCATTATATTAAGAGGGTGCATTAAATCTATGGGGTGCATTAAATTAGGGGCTGTTGTTCTATGGGGCTGCTTTGAATCTTATGGGTACATTATAATATAGGGGTGATTTATTTGGAGCGTTAACTTATGAGTTGCATTTTAAAAATGGGGCTGATTATACTTTTGGGACTGCATTAACATTGGCGAATAAGTATTTGTATGGAGGTTGGGGGGAATGTTATATGGAAATGATTAAATTATAAGGACATGGGGTAACTTTATGGAGTGCATTTACTAATGAGGATATGGGTGAATCTATTGGGGATAGGGGTAAATTTACAAAAAGAAATGTGTTAATGAGTGATTGAATTGTTTATGCGAAAAAAACATTGTCCAGAGACTTCTGGTTAAACGGAGAGGTTGTGAAAATATGAAGTAGGGGGTTGATAATAGTGTTATTTGTAATATTCTTTTGGCGGAGAGGATTAGAAGCAAGGGTCGGACTTTATATTGTCGCAGTGTTTTAACGGCCCAAACAGCGATGTAAATAAACCAAAATTTTTGTTGTGGTAAATATGTTTGCATTGGGGCCTATTTAAAGTTTTGCGGGGGCCCCCTTGTCTAAAACGGACTGTAAAGGTGTTTTGTTTCTGAAAATAGGAGGATTGGGTCTCTTTTTACTTTATGAGTTTGCTGTGAATAATTTTCATGAATCTTTGCAAATGTTTTTGGTGATATGGTTTTTTTTAAAAACCTCAATTCGATTAACGTCCCACAAAATACCAAGTGGTGCAAATGTCTACTTCTGTTTGACTTGCCGGGATTAGAGCAGCTGTGACTTTGAGGTTTCAAAAGGGAAAACCCCCTAGAAGTAAGACAATTTAGGAAGGAAGTATTGAGTTTGGCCAGGTGGATGGTGGTCCCAATTGGTTTTCCCCAAACAAAGGTCCAGGTGACCGATTCCCAACGGTTTTTCCAAATGTATCCTGGGCAGGTGATGGAGTTATCAAAAAGTATCAAGTTCCAGGGACCGGATGGTCAAATCTGGCTTCTCCAAATGTTCCTGGAGGCGGTGAGGATGGTCCCAAATGTCTTTCCCCAAAGTTAATGGGGCTCTGTGGCCGGAAAGGCAATCCTGACTTTCCAAAGTATCCATGGGTTCTGAGGTTGTAAAATTATGTAGGTTAATGGAAATTGGCGTGGGATAAAATGGATCGAGACAAAGATGAGAAAAATAAACTGATTTAACAAAGTAAGAATGCAACATAAAGTAAAGATATTTTTGCAATTACCAGGAAATGTACAGCACAAAACAGAAAGCCCAGAAACATTAAGCAGGGTGCAGCCCTAAAACAAAAAGCCCAGTAATTTAGGAAAAGAGGCGAACGGCACTGAATGTGGAAGTCCAGCAGTAAAATAAAAAGCAAAAAGTGGACCGGATTTATATGGAAGTAGCAAATAAGAAGAAGAGTGTGAATTTACGGGAAGTCAGAAAATGCGACAGAGGAACGACATCTTTATGGAAGTCCAGAAAATAATGGGTGGGCATAACAAGGAGAAAGGTCCTTAATGTTACTTTTGGGCTGAAAGTCCCATCAAGTAAGCACCCCAGACAGTCTTAAAGTTGGCCAATAGGTACCCCAGCCAGGATTCAGAAGCGTGGGATGAATGAGCTGGAAGTGGTTAGGAGAGCACCAAGAAGGCAGCAGGAACTCCAGAGAAGCCGGGGGGGTATTAAGCAAAAGCAACAAAAATACCAGCGAAGGAGGATCCCCTGACCCAGATTAAATGCAGGAAGAAGGAAGTTCCAGGTGGGCGAAAAGTAACAACTCCATTTGGCAAGGGAAAAAGGTCCATAGAACAGCCAAAACCTTAAGATGGCAATGGAGCAGATCTGATTTTTCAGCCAAGGCATGGTCCCTTGGATGGAGATGATGCTGGCTTCTGGTTGTAGTTTCCTGGCGTGGTTTTGTAAAGAGGTAGGTTTTCTTTGATTAGGATCTTTGTTAAGGGATATCCCTCTTATAAATCCAAGTGTTGTATTAATCAAAAACAAAGGTAGAGAAAGGTGTGATGAATTAGTTGATTATTTGAGTATTTAATAATTTCATGTTTTTATATCTGTTTCAAGTCAACAAGCAATGATCACACATGGCCAATCAACATATACCCCTTTTGAATGGGGTAATAATATGGCCCTGTGTATTACAAGGGAGGTTTTATTTGCCCTGCGATTTTGGCGCACTTGGAAGGCACCCCCCCTGGCATTTAACCCCCTAATTGTGCAATGAAACGCTCACGATTCCGGGCGGGAGGGATGGAGCCCCTGTTAGATTTGGTAGCCGGGAGGGAAGTGTAAAATAGGTAGACAACCCGAACCCAGAGAGGTTGGAATAGCGGATTGCAGACCCCTAAACGACAGAAACAAGTACGTGGGAGACTTAGGTGCCCTAGAGTCAAAAGCGGGAGAGTTAATAAGCAAAAGAAGAAAGGGGGAAAGCTAATGCCCCAGAGAGCCCCAAGGGAATAGTTAGCCCCCAAAATTATTGGGGTGAGACAAGTGAAATAAAACAAAGGAGAAATAAGCAAGCAAATGTGGGCCAAATGTTAATAGAAAGGACGAAAGAAATGTCGCAATCCAGCAAAAATATGAGACCCACGATCTCTCCCCCCTTGAAGAAACTTGGTTTGAAAGGTGCAAACCAGCAGTACTAAACCAAGGGATAAAAACATAAAAGTGGAAATGAAAACAGGTCAGGCAGGCCCCGGGGAATGGTATATAACCAGAAGGGAGAAAATGGAAAGAAAAAAAGAAAAAAAAAAATGCCAAAAAAAACGGAAAAAATTATTGAAAGATGAGGACAAAGAGGAACAAGTGACTTCCAAAAGGGACAGGAAAGAAACAAATACCGACAAAGGATTATGGGAAGTTTAATTTATTACCAGTCAGAAACACGTGTTGCCAATATCACCCCCCGGTGATAACTTTGTTAGCCAAAGCGTTCATATTTCAGGCCACCCGGGGGGCCAAACTCAGAAGTCAGATTCAGAGTGTTACAACAACCCCCCTTTCCCGGATTGTGATGGCGAATCCATGTCTTTATGTGAATGAGACCAGAGATAGGAAAAATGTTGATCTACGCAGTGCATGTCAGCAATTTTCTTGTCGTGCGATTGCAGTTTGAAGTAATGGGATGGTGCAAGGGGATGAATGGGGTTTATAC
>JARQOD010004451.1:0-54770 GCA_033576555.1 Oophaga sylvatica
AAGAGCTTGATGACCTTTCAGGCAGCATAGGTCTGAGCTGTCATCTTCTACTCTGCTGTTAGGGCTGTGTCTACTCATGCAGGAACCTTGGACTGTGGGTCAGGATTAGAGTTGAGCGATACTTTCCGATATCCAAAAATATCGGATCGGAATGGTATCGACGATATCCACAAAATATCGGCGATACCCGATACCGATACCGGAAATCCAATGTAAGTCTATGGGAACAAAATATCGTAATTAAAAAAAAAACATTCTTGGCTTGTTGGATAATTGTACATGAAGGAAAACAACAAAGAGTAATGTAGAATGTATTGGGGGAGGTTGAGGAGACATTAAAGGCATAGATGTTTAACCCAATCCAATGGAATAGCATTAATAATTTTTTTTTAAAGACGTTCGGATAGACGAAGAAATTGACAATGTTGTTAACCTTTTTTCTATTTTGGCAAATATGTATGTTTCACAACTTCCATGCTCTTGACCTTTTTAACTTTTGCCACACTTTCACCTTCATAATCTTCAGCAGCATCATCTTTGTCATCTAATTATTCTTCATCTTCACCTTCTTTATCTTCTTCTTAAACTTCTTGTTATTCATCTTTTTGTTAACATTACTCATATTGTTCTTATTAAACTATTATTCTTCTTCATATTCTACTTCTTCATCTTCTTCCTCTTCATCTTCTTCATCATATTCTTATTTGTGACAGAGATTCCTGTACTTGTAATCTGTAAAAGTATGAATTTTTCTTCCTTCCGTTCTTGCTGTCACAAAAGATTTAAATTACAACAGTATTTGTCCGTGTTCAGTTTAGCCTGCAGCAGCAGGCATTTTCCAGGGGCACCACGAGGAGGAACAAACTCACCCCCATACACTGCTTAGTCTTCTTCTGCTTATAATTTACAGCATATATTTTGCTCTTCATTTTGGTCTTATTTTTCATGTTCTTCTGCTTTTTGATCTTCTGCTTATTGTTCTTCTGTCTCTTGTTCTGTATCTTGTAGTTTGTCTTAACCTTCTTTGTCCTGTTGGTGATCTTCTTCTGGGTAATCTTTTATTTCCTCTTTGTGATGGTGTTCAGGCTGGTTGGCTTGATGCTCGTCGTCCTTGGGTTGTCATCTTCTTCGGGGTGGTTTTTACGGTTGTCTAACTTCCGAGAACCAGTTGACGGTACTGGAACCCGGACGGGTAGCAGAAGGTACAAGAGCCAATGCAAGTAACGAGGACCAGCTGACTGTGCTGGAACCCGGAGGGGCAGCAGAAGGAAAAGAGCCAATGGCACAACCGAGGACCAGCTGACGTTACTGGGACACGGTTACTAAGCAGGAGGTACCTGTGCTCAAAAGCACTACCAAGGACCAGCAGACGTTGCTGGAACTCGGATACCGAACTGGAGGCACCGAGGCCAAAGGCATTGCGGAGAACCAGTTGACGGTACTGGAACCCGGACGGGTAGCAGAAGGTACAAGAGCCAATGCAAGTAACGAGGACCAGCTGACTGTGCTGGAACCCGGAGGGTAAGCAGAAGGAAAAGAGCCAATGGCACAACCGAGGACCAGCTGACGTTACTGGGACACGGTTACTAAGCAGGAGGTACCTGTGCTCAAAAGCACTACCAAGGACCAGCAGACGTTGCTGGAACTCGGATACCGACATGGAGGCACCGAGGCCAAAGGCACTGCGGAGAACCAGCTGACGGTACTGGAACCCGGACGGGTACCATAAGGCACCCATGAAAATGTAAGTTGACAGGTCACAAGCTGTCCGCAGTTACCGAATCACACAGTCCTACAGTGGGTGCTTGTCCTATTGTCACAACGGAAACAGACTTTATTTAGATATCCCACAGCACACATAGGAATCACCTAAACTGCAGGCACCATAGAGTCGGCTAACCCGAATGCAACACGACAGAACAACTTATTGGAGGCTAATTAACGTTGACACTGCCAGTAAACAGCTGTCGTGCTGTAACCAGGCTGGGCAGGAGTCAGTACCCGTGCCAATTACTTCCGAGCAACAACTGGCGGTGTTGGAGCCCAGGGATGAGAGGAGGACAGGGTGGAGGCATCATGACTTTTTGGCGTACACACAGCAGGGGAACAGCTGACATTACTGAACCCCAGTAACACAGGAGCAAGTGTTGACTGTGCTAACAGCACTTCCGAGCGTTCCTTTATGTGCACTTTAGTAGGAGGTCGGCGTACCCCCCTGCTGCGGGAAGAACAAATTGAAGCCGTTGTTGCTTGGATGGCAGCCAATGCATCGACTTCAATTGCTTCCACCTCCTCTCAGGAACACAGCACTGTTGAGCAACCATCTGTCTCTTCACCGCCTGCCAAATTTCCCAGGCAGTCAGACAGTTCTGTACAGGATCCAGCTGAGTCTCTGCTTCTGTTCTCAGAATCTGTTGGCTTGCAAACAGGGGCCCAGCCAAGCAGCATTCTGGAATGTGAAGAAGAGGGAGTATGCAGTGATGCGCAACAGCTGTGTCTTTCAGAATCTGAAGAGGCGGGTGAGCCAGTGCCGATGCTCAGCACACCGCAGAACGCATCTGATGATGATGAGACTCAGGTGCCAGTTTCTGTTGAGCATGGTGCTGGCCAGACCACCCAACAGCAGCAGGTTTTGGAAGAGGGTAGTGGAGGTGATGAGGTCCAAGTCCCAACATGGCGTGAGGAACAGGAAGGTGGTGGGAGCAGCTCTGAGGAAGAGATTGCCCCAACGGTACAAACAGGAGGGAGAGTTAGGCTGCAGACTCGGTTGACTGTAGCCTCCAGTTTGGAACCTGTTCGGAGCAGTTCTCTTCCAAAAGTCAAAACGGGCGCTCCCAGGACTTGCACTGCGTGGACACTTGCAGATGATATTTGCTATGTGAAATGCAAGCTGTGTAATCTAAAAGTAAAAACAGGTAAAAGTGTCAGTAACGTCAATACCAGTAATATTATTATTATTATAGATTTTAATAGCGCCATTTATTCCATGGCGCTTTACATGTGAAGAGGGGCAAATATAGACAATTACAGTAAACATGAGCAATACAAGGCACACACAAGTACAGAAGGAGAGAGGACCCAGCCCGCGAGGGCTCACAATCTACAGGGGTGGTTGAGGATACACTAGGAGAGGGAAGAGCTGATCGTGTGGTGGTTCAGTAGACTGATGATCATTGCAGGTTGTAGGCTTGTCGGAAGAGGTGGGAAATATGTGCAAACATGTGGGTTCAAAGCACGTAGTTGAGTTACAAAGACACACTGGAGATGTAGGCCAACCTACAGCAGCACCTACATCTTCAGGTCGTGTCGGAGCCTCTTCCTCCAGCTGACACACAGCTGGTTCGGCTTTCTCACAGGATCGCCATGGAAGAACCTCGGTCAATGTTGTCCAGAGACAAAGTGTTATTCCACCCACAGCAGCAAGTTCCCTGTCATCCTCACACACCCAGGCCACAAAACAGCCATCGGTACCACAGGCATGGGATAAAAGACGGCCATACTCGGCAAACCATCCACGAGCACAGGCTCTGAATGCTGGCATTGCAAAACTCCTGTCCCTTGAAATGCTGTCATTCAGGCTGGTGGAGACTGACAGTTTCCGGAACTTAATGGCATTGGCAGTCCCACAATACAATGTGCCAAGCCGATTTTATTTCAGCAGGCAAGCCGTCCCTGGTCTGCAAAAGCATGTTGCGTGAAAAATTAAACATGCGCTACTAAACTTCGTCAGTAGCAATGTCCACCTGACCACCGCTACGTGGACCAGTACCCATGGCCAGGGACGATACCTTTCCCTCACTGCCCATTGGGTCAATGTTGTGTAGCCGGGTACAGATCTTGCGAGTGGCGCTGTACGTGTTCAGCCAACTCCAAGGATTGCAGGAATCAAGTCTGTACACATTGACTCCTCCTCCTACTCCAGTTCCTCAGAAACATTGCTGCAGGAGCCGTCACGGTCTACCTCCACATGGACCAGTGAACGCTTAATATAATAATAATAATCTTTATTTATATAGCGCAAACAGATTCCGCTGCGCTTTACAGTTTAACAGTTTCAGAACACAAGTAATAAGTAACAACGTTAACAATACAATAATTAAAGCAATATAAGCGCCCTGCTCGTGAGAGCTTACAATTTACAATGAGGTGGGGGAGCTACAAAGTACAGGTGTTTATATACAATGGTCTATTTACAATGATGGTCCAGCCATTTTGAGGGAGTGAGGGATGGATGGAGATAGTGAATGGGCTACACACACACACTTACACATAGAATGACTTTGGGCCTGGGGTCCGATATATGACCGCTATCTGAGGGAGAGGGGACGAAAGAGCATGATGGTGTGGACCTCAAAAGAAGGGAATGAGAGTGATGGAATTGGGGGATGACCTGGAAAGTGCATTGTGGGGACAGGAGTATGCCGACTCCACCACCATGTCTGTTTGAGGGTCTCGGGAATGTGAGAACTATAAGCCACCATAGGAAATGGCAGGAGGGGAAACCGTGTCAGAATCCTGAATCCAGGTTTCAGTCAGGGCCAACAGATGAAGAGAGTTGTTCAGAAAGTAGTTGTGCAGGAAGGTTAGCTTGTTGCATGCAGACCGTGGATTCCAGAGGGCACAGTTAAACGAAGGAGATGAGGGAGTGCAATTAATATTAATAAGATTATTATGGTTTCGATATGAGGTAGGGTAGGGATTGAGGTTGGGGGATGGTGGACCAGGGTTGGGGAGATGTCCCCTGAAATCAATAGGAGTAGGAAGATAAAGAGCAGGTAGTTGTTGGTGTTGTAAGTTGGTTTTTTCAGTGATGTGTTTCGGCTAGATGGGCTGAGGTTTCTCAGGAAGGTGATGAGTGCATGGGAACTGTACATGGGAGAGGGAAGTATGAGGGGCTCATGTGTATGAGTCGTGATGAAGGGGGGATGGGGCGGTGTTTGTGGAAGGCAAGGGAACACAGGAGGATACAGTTAATGTACATAATTAAAAACATAACAAAAAACAAGAAACAAATATCCTAAAATAAAATTTAAAATATATTGCAAAACATGCATGAGGTTGTAATAATAAATAATAATAAGGGTATTTGATAAACATAATATTTATGAAAATGTTTTGTTCAGGATTAAAAATATAGCAAAGTGTGGACTACCTTATTCCAGCCCTGATTAACTGCCATGAATAACTGCCGTTTACTCAATGCTTGTCTTCTATGATGCTTTGCTTTCTGTGATGCGTGCACCCCACACATGCACCACACAACGCTTAGCTGTTGCGACCGATATGAGCACTGCCGTGGGCAAACGTCAACAGGTCGTCCTGAATATTAATAATTAATTTCCATGGGGAATCGAAGCCACACAGCGCAGGAGCTCTGGAATGCCATGAAGCAGGAGAGCGACGTGTGGTTTTTGACAGCGAATCTCCAGCTAGGCTTGGTAGTGTGTGACAATGGCCGAAATCTGGTGGCAGCTCTGGGCCTTGTCAACCTCACTCACATACCATGTCTGGCACATGTGCTCAACTTGGTCGTGCAGAGTTTTTTGAGGGACTATACGGATATTGATGCACTGCTGCACAAGGTCCGCCTACAGTGCGCTCACTTGCGACGTTCCAGCATGGTCAGATCGCACACTGCAGCTCTGCAACGCAGATTTCGCCTTCCTGAACATCGCATCATATGTGACGTACCTACCAGGTGGAATTCCACGTTACATATGTTGGAGCGGTTGTGTGAGCAGCAGCCAGCAGTAATGGAGTATCAGCTGCATCAGGCGCAATCAACTCGCAATTTGCGCCGTTCACACTTCACCACTACTGAGTGGGCCTCTATAATAATAATAATAATAATCTTTATTTATATAGCGCCAACAGATTCCGCAGCGCTTTACAGTTTAACAGTTTCAGAACAAAAGTCATAAGTAACAACGTTAACAATACAATAATTAAAGCAATATAAGTCGGCCCTGCTTGTGAGAGCTTACAATCTACAATGAGGTGGGGAGATACAAAGTACAGGTGTTTATATACAATGGTGTATTTACAATGATGGTCCAGCCATTTTGAGGGAGTGAGGGATGGATGGATGGAGATAGTGAATGGGCTACACACACACACACACACACACACACACACACACACACAATAGAATGACTTTGATTAGTGAATGTGATAGGCCGCTCTGAACAAATGTGTTTAGAGGGAGCGCCTGAAACCATGCAAATTGCGGATAGTCCTAATTTCTTGGGGTACAGCATTTCAGAGGATTGGCGCAGCGCGGGAGAAGTCTTGGAGTCGGGAGTGGGAGGTACGGATTAGTGCAGAGGTTAGTCCAAGGTCGTTTGCAGAGCGCAGCAGTCGGTTAGGCCGATAGATAGAAATGAGGGAGGAGATGTAGGGGGGTGCTGCACTGTGGAGAGCTTTGTGGGTGAGAACAAGTACTTTGAATTGGATCCTATAATGGATGGGCAGCCAGTGTAAGGACTGGCGAAGGACTCTATGTAGGACATCTGCCACGTTTTGCGTGCGTTTGATGAGTCAACACGGATGGCGAGTGCAGATGATGCACTAGTCAGCCTGACTGTCCCCCTTATCTGCCTGCTTGAAAAAACACTGCAAGCACTAAGGGATGAGGTTTTGGAAGAGGTGGAGGATGAGGAGTCACAAATTCCATCACCTTATGTACAGTCAGCGCAACGTGGTTCCTCACAAAGGGCTGGGCAGGGCTCACTTTGTGAGGAGGATGAGGAGGAGTCAATGGAGGAGGAAGACATCGCTCCAGAGGGAGGTACACAACGCTCTAGTCAGTATGTAGAGCGAGGGTGGGGTGATGCAGAGCAGGCAGAGATGACGCCTCTTGCAGGGGACAGCGTTTCTTGGCCAGTTGGAAGTCTGCAGCACATGGTTGATTTGATGCTGCAGTGCCTGAGAAATGACAGCCACATCACCCACATTCTCACCACGTCTGATTATTGGGTGTACACCCTCCTAGACCCTCGCTACCGGGACAACTTTCAAAGCCTCATCAGACCGTTGAATCGGGAGCGTAAAATGCGGGAGTAACAAGACACACTGCTGCAATTATTATTATTATTATACATTTATATAGCGCCATTTATTCCATGGCGCTTTACATATGACAAGGGAAAAATATAGACAGGTACAATAAAGATGTGCTGGACAAGGGACACACAAGTACAGAAGGAGAGAGGACCCTGCCGGCGAGGGCTCACAGTCTGCAGGGATGGGTGAGAATGCAATAGGAAAGGGTAGAGCTGGTTGTACGATGGTTGAGTACACTGAGGATCATTGCAGGTTGTAAGCTTGTCGGAATCCATAATGTTCTCCATTCCAGCCGAGAGCACTGCTGCTGCTACTGCTTTACAAAGCAGCTCTGTGCGTCGAGGCAGTGGAGACAGCTCTGCAACAAGAGGGAGCACAAGCAGCGCCTCTGCACAGGACAAGACCAGTATGTTCCAAATGTGGCAAAGTTTTGTGGCAGCGCCACCAATGTCTACACCATCCGAGACGGCTCCAGTCAGCAGGAGGCAACGTTTACGTAAGATGGTGACAGACGACATGTCTTGCCCTCTCAGTGTACTCCCAGATGGCTCTTCCCCATTCAAGTTTTGAGTCTCTAAGCTGGATACATGGCCAGAGCTTAGCCAGTATGCATTGGAGGTGCTGGCTTGCCCTGCTGGCAGTGTATTATCGGAGCGCATCTTTTGTGCTTCAGGTGGTGTACTAACAGACCGTCGCATGCGACTATCCTCCGATAATGTAGACCGGCTTACTTTTCTGAAAATGAACAAGGCATGGATCACGCATGAATTTGCCTGTCCTGTTTCCGATTAAATAACTGGTTGGCAACGTTATACATGTATCCTGTTATGTTCATCTTTCTACCACCTGAACTGTACAGTCATGGCCAAAAGTTTTGATAATGACACAAATATGATATTTTCACATGATCTGCTGCCCTCTGGTTTTTATGTGTGTTTGACAGATTTTTTTTATCACAGACAGAAATATAATTGCAAACATATGAGTAACAAAAGCTTATATTGACAGTTAGAATGAGTTAATGCAGCAAGTCTAATTTTGCAGTGTTGACCCGTCTTCTTCAGGACCTCTGCAATTCTCCCTGGCATGCTCTCAATCAACTTCTGGACCAAATCCTGGCTGATAGCAGTCCATTCTTGCACAATCAATGCTTTCATTTTGTCAGAATTTTTAATTTTTTGTTTGTCCACCCATCTCTTGATGATTGACCACAAGTTCTCAATGGGATTAAGATCTGGGAGTTTCCAGCCATGGACCCAAAATCTCTATGTTTTGTTCCCTGAGCCATTTTGTCACTCCATAACTTAGGCAAATCAAACTCACATCATGCCTCAAAAGCTGCAATGTTGGAAGTGCATAATGTGGGTTGAACTTTGACAACAGCTGCAGTGCGAATGTTTGCCTTCATTGTTCTTGGCTTTTAAATAAAAGCATACAAGTAAATATAATAATACCTGAAAACCTCAGACTACAGTGAACACTTCACACAACTGTTCAATAGCTGTGAAAGCCCTCTTTGTGTAATTCTATATTCTTTGCAACCAATGTATTGGATACGGATGGAAGCATGTCACACTAATAGATTTTAATTATTTGAAATTGAATGTAGCAGCACCAATTTTAGAAAAATGACAAGGATGAGCCAGGGACAGACACTCAGCAGAGTACACGCAGCGGTGGTTGAAGTAAGTGGAGCGGGATCTACACTCCTACCAAAAATTTAAACCTCAGACTAGAGTGAACACTGAACACAACTGTTCACTTGCTGTGAAAGGCCTTTTTGTGGACTTCTATTATGTTTGCAAGCAATGTATTGTATTTTGATGGAAGAGCGTCACACTAATAGATTTTAGTAAATTTAAAATAGAATAAAGCAGCACCAATTTTAGAAAAATGACAAGGATGAGCCAGTGACAGACACTCAGCAGAGTACACGCAGCGGTGGTTGAAGTAAGTGGAGCGGGATCTACACTCCTACCAAAAATTTAAACCTCAGACTAGAGTGAACACTGAACACAACTGTTCACTTGCTGTGAAAGGCCTTTTTGTGGACTTCTATTATGTTTGCAAGCAATGTATTGTATTTTGATGGAAGAGCGTCACACTAATAGATTTTAGTAAATTTAAAATAGAATAAAGCAGCACCAATTTTAAGAAAAATGACAAGGATGAGCCAGTGACAGACACTCAGCAGAGTACACGCAGCGGTGGTGGAAGTAAGTGGAGCGGGATCTACACTCCTACCAAAAATTTAAACCTCAGACTAGAGTGAACACTGAACACAACTGTTCACTTGTTGTGAAAGGCCTTTTTGTGGACTTCTATTATGTTTGCAAGCAATGTATTGTTTTTTGATGGAAGAGCGTCACACTAATAGATTTTAGTAAATTTAAAATAGAATAAAGCAGCACCAATTTTAGAAAAATGACAAGGATGAGCCAGTGACAGACACTCAGCAGAGTACACGCAGCGGTGGTTGAAGTAAGTGGAGCGGGATCTACACTCCTACCAAAAATTTAAACCTCAGACTAGAGTGAACACTGAACACAACTGTTCACTTGCTGTGAAAGGCCTTTTTGTGGACTTCTATTATGTTTGCAAGCAATGTATTGTATTTTGATGGAAGAGCGTCACACTAATAGATTTTAGTAAATTTAAAATAGAATAAAGCAGCACCAATTTTAGAAAAATGACAAGGATGAGCCAGTGACAGACACTCAGCAGAGTACACGCAGCGGTGGTTGAAGTAAGTGGAGCGGGATCTACACTCCTACCAAAAATTTAAACCTCAGACTAGAGTGAACACTGAACACAACTGTTCACTTGCTGTGAAAGGCCTTTTTGTGGACTTCTATTATGTTTGCAAGCAATGTATTGTATTTTGATGGAAGAGCGTCACACTAATAGATTTTAGTAAATTTAAAATAGAATAAAGCAGCACCAATTTTAGAAAAATGACAAGGATGAGCCAGTGACAGACACTCAGCAGAGTACACGCAGCGGTGGTGAAGTAAGTGGAGCGGGATCTACACTCCTACCAAAAATTTAAACCTCAGACTAGAGTGAACACTGAACACAACTGTTCACTTGCTGTGAAAGGCCTTTTTGTGGACTTCTATTATGTTTGCAAGCAATGTATTGTATTTTGATGGAAGAGCGTCACACTAATAGATTTTAGTAAATTTAAAATAGAATAAAGCAGCACCAATTTTAGAAAAATGACAAGGATGAGCCAGTGACAGACACTCAGCAGAGTACACGCAGCGGTGGTTGAAGTAAGTGGAGCGGGATCTACACTCCTACCAAAAATTTAAACCTCAGACTAGAGTGAACACTGAACACAACTGTTCACTTGCTGTGAAAGGCCTTTTTGTGGACTTCTATTATGTTTGCAAGCAATGTATTGTATTTTGATGGAAGAGCGTCACACTAATAGATTTTAGTAAATTTAAAATAGAATAAAGCAGCACCAATTTTAGAAAAATGACAAGGATGAGCCAGTGACAGACACTCAGCAGAGTACACGCAGCGGTGGTTGAAGTAAGTGGAGCGGGATCTACACTCCTACCAAAAATTTAAACCTCAGACTAGAGTGAACACTGAACACAACTGTTCACATTGTGTGAAAGGCCTTTTTGTGGACTTCTATTATGTTTGCAAGCAATGTATTGTTTTTTGATGGAAGAGCGTCACACTAATAGATTTTAGTAAATTTAAAATAGAATAAAGCAGCACCAATTTTAGAAAAATGACAAGGATGAGCCAGTGACAGACACTCAGCAGAGTACACGCAGCGGTGGTTGAAGTAAGTGGAGCGGGATCTACACTCCTACCAAAAATTTAAACCTCAGACTAGAGTGAACACTGAACACAACTGTTCACTTGCTGTGAAAGGCCTTTTTGTGGACTCTATTATGTTTGCAAGCAATGTATTGTATTTTGATGGAAGAGGGTCACACTAATAGATTTTAGTAAATTTAAAATAGAATAAAGCAGCACCAATTTTAGAAAAATGACAAGGATGAGCCAGTGACAGACACTCAGCAGAGTACAAAGCAGCGGTGGTTGAAGTAAGTGGAGCGGGATCTACACTCCTACCAAAAATTTAAACCTCAGACTAGAGTGAACACTGAACACAACTGTTCACTTGCTGTGAAAGGCCTTTTTGTGGACTGCTATTATGTTTGCAAGCAATGTATTGTATTTTGATGGAAGAGCGTCACACTAATAGATTTTAGTAAATTTAAAATAGAATAAAAGCAGCACCAATTTTAGAAAAATGACAAGGATGAGCCAGTGACAGACACTCAGCAGAGTACACGCAGCGGTGGTTGAAGTAAGTGGAGCGGGATCTACACTCCTACCAAAAATTTAAACCTCAGACTAGAGTGAACACTGAACACAACTGTTCACTTGCTGTGAAAGGCCTTTTTGTGGACTTCTATTATGTTTGCAAGCAATGTATTGTATTTTGATGGAAGAGCGTCACACTAATAGATTTTAGTAAATTTAAAATAGAATAAAGCAGCACCAATTTTAAAAAAAAGACAAGGATGAGCCAGTGACAGACACTCAGCACAGTACACGCAGCGGTGGTTGAAGTAAGTGGAGCGGGATCTACACTCCTACCAAAATTTAAACCTCAGACTAGAGTGAACACTGAACACAACTGTTCACTTGCTGTGAAAGGCCTTTTTGTGGACTTCTATTATGTTTGCAAGCAATGTATTGTATTTTGATGGAAGAGCGTCACACTAATAGATTTTAGTAAATTTAAAATAGAATAAAGCAGCACCAATTTTAGAAAAATTACAAGGATGAACCAGTGACAGACACTCAGCAGAGTACACGCAGCGGTGGTTGAAGTAAGTGGAGCGGGATCTACACTCCTACCAAAAATTTAAACCTCAGACTAGAGTGAACACTGAACACAACTGTTCACTTGCTGTGAAAGGCCTTTTTGTGGACTTCTATTATGTTTGGAAGCAATGTATTGTATTTTGATGGAAGAGCGTCACACTAATAGATTTTAGTAAATTTAAAATAGAATAAAGCAGCACCAATTTTAGAAAAATGACAAGGATGAGCCAGTGACAGACACTCAGCAGAGTACACGCAGCGGTGGTTGAAGTAAGTGGAGCGGGATCTACACTCCTACCAAAAATTTAAACCTCAGACTAGAGTGAACACTGAACACAACTGTTCACTTGCTGTGAAAGGCCTTTTTGTGGACTTCTATTAAGTTTGCAAGCAATGTATTGTATTTTGATGGAAGAGCGTCACACTAATAGATTTTAGTAAATTTAAAATAGAATAAAGCAGCACCAATTTTAGAAAAATTACAAGGATGAACCAGTGACAGACACTCAGCAGAGTACACGCAGCGGTGGTTGAAGTAAGTGGAGCGGGATCTACACTCCTACCAAAAATTTAAACCTCAGACTAGAGTGAACACTGAACACAACTGTTCACTTGCTGTGAAAGGCCTTTTTGTGGACTTCTATTATGTTTGCAAGCAATGTATTGTATTTTGATGGAAGAGCGTCACACTAATAGAGTTTAGTAATTTAAAATAGAATAAAGCAGCACCAATTTTAGAAAAATGACAAGGATGAGCCAGTGACAGACACTCAGCAGAGTACACGCAGCGGTGGTTGAAGTAAGTGGAGCGGGATCTACACTCCAACCAAAAATTTAAACCTCAGACTAGAGTGAACACTGAACACAACTGTTCACTTGCTGTGAAAGGCCTTTTTGTGGACTTCTATTATGTTTGCAAGCAATGTATTGTATTTTGATGGAAGAGCGTCACACTAATAGATTTTAGTAAATTTAAAATAGAATAAAGCAGCACCAATTTTAGAAAAATGACAAGGATGAGCCAGTGACAGACGCTCAGCAGAGTACACGCAGCATTAGTTGAAGAAGTAACTGGAGCGTGATCTGCACTCAAAAAAAAAACTCACAGACTGCAGTGAACACTGAAACACAGCTGTTCACTATCTGTGAAAGACTCCTTTGTGTACTTCTATAGTGTTTGCAAGCAATGTATTGTATCAGGATGGAAGCACGTCACACTCATAGACTTTAGTTTTTTTCAATAGAATGGAGCAGCAACAATTTTAGAAAAATGACAAGGATGAGGCAGTGACACACGCTCAGCAGAGTACACGCAGCATTAGTTGAAGAAGTAACTGGAGCGTGATCTGCATTTTAAAAAAAAAAAAATACCTCACAGACTGCAGTGAACACTGAAACACAACTGTTCACTATCTGTGAAAGGCTCCTTTCTGTACTTCTATAGTGTTTGCAACCAATGTATTGGATACGGATGGAAGCACGTCACACTATAATTTCAATTGAATGGAGCAGCAAGAATTACACTAAAGAAAAAAATAAGTCTGTGAGTGACACGTGCAGATGCCGACAAACAGCGTTGGATGCAGAGCAAACTGCAGCGTCACCTGCACGCACACACACACCTTGCAGAGCTGTGAAAACAACACTGCAAGGCAAAAGGAAGCTTTACACAGCGGTTGGTAAACTAGCCTGCCTAAAGCACAGTACACAAAATCGCAATCTCTAACTGTCCCTCAGAGTCAGCAGAGCAGTGTTCTGTCCCTATCTGAATTCACAGCACAGTGACGCTAAAATGGCGGCGGCACCTTTTATAGTGCATCCTGACATCATTTCAGCATCCAATCACAGCCATGCCATTAGTTAACATGACCGCAGCAGTACAGGATGTGCCCACACTTCTTAGGATTCCTCATTGGCTGACTAAAATCACATTGCCTCTCAAAGAATTATGGGAACTTCCGATTCCGGTATACGATATATGGAAAATATCGGAACCAAGTATCTAAAGTCCGAAACAGCGAATATCGGCCGATAACCGATACTTGCGGTATCGGAATGCTCAACTCTAGTAGCTAATGATGCACTTTGGTCTTACTAATGCTCCTTCCGTCTTCCAATCCTTCATGAATGATATTTTCAGGGATTTTGTGGATACATTTCTGATTGTTTATTTGGATGATATCTTAATTTTTTCCAATGACTGGGACTCTCATGTGAAACATGTTCTGACTGTGTTCCAGATTTTGAGAGAGAATGCTCTGTATGTGAAGGGATCAAGAAGTCATTGGAGAAGGGTCATATCAGACCATCCTCTTCACCCTTGGGTGCCGGTTTTTTCTTTGTGGCCAAAAAGGATGGTTCATTAAGGCCGTGTATTGATTATCGTTGTTATAGAAATTTAATTAGGATAAATTTATCCTTCAGTGTTTGCTGCTTGCCGTTCCCAATTCTCTATTAAATGTCTTTTTGAGCACTCAGAACGAAATGAAACTGTCCACAACGGAAGTGTCAGTATAACAGTTCGTCAAGACTACTCATTTATTATTCATTCAAGGTTTTATACGTTTACAAAAAGGGGCTGGTTAGTCAATTAACATACAATTAAAAGCTGCTAGATTATTGGCTGTTCTAGTGTAAGTATGATAATTATGATAATTATGATAAAAGGGCTGAAGTTGCAGATTTATTGTTTACTGCTCTTTGCCCCAGCATTCTTGCATGACTAGAAAAGTAAACAATAGATATCTAACTAAGACTCTATGTACTTGTTCCTTATGAAGGCCAGAGTCGTTTAAAAACGACTGATTATAGCTAGCATCAGCTTTTGCATAGATATGTGTGGGCACAGGATTTTTAGCAAGTGAGATCTATCTAACTGTGAATGCATATATATATGAATATACTTTGAATATATGGAATACATATATATTTCCATGACAGTCCCCCCTTAGATACCACTTGCCCTAAAAACTTGCTCCTGTCCCAAAGCGCTGCAACTCTTTTGTGCTGCCGGCGGGTTGAGAATATGTCTAGCGCATGCCTCCCCCACCGAATACAGACTTTTCGGAGATCTGGTCAAGCCAGGCAGTTCCATCCGGACTGGTGCGAGGTCCAAGATGGTGAGTGGCATCAAATTGGTTGTCTCTTGAACAGTTTTTTCCATTATCCTGCGGATACAAGGAGTTACACAGCAATCAGTAATTAATGCAAAAATGAGGACCCCCATAATGGCTGTCCCAACCTGCGCCAACATTTTCTGCCACCCACTCATCCACCCAAATTATCAATCCATGGGTCAGTGACACCTGAGTTCTGTTTCAGTTCCTCTGATAACTCAGTAAGCTTCTGTATTGCCATTGTGACTTTACCGTTTGGGCCAGTGTTGTCTGGGATGTAGGTGCAACAGGTGTCTTTGATCATTTTGCAAACACCTCCTTTCTCAGCTAGAATCATATCCAAAGCCATTCTATTCTGGAATGCCATAATGGAAGTGGGGCCTAACTGTGCTGCCAAACCTTTCACAGCATCTATGGTGAAGTTAACAAAACTCTGCTGGTTATAATAGATGTAATTTATCCAATCAACATTTTTGTTTATAGTTACTAGTGTCAATAGTGACTCAAATCCTGCTTTAACTTGGTCTCTGGCCTTGAACTCATCAGGTACCCCCCTTGGCACACCTATGGCATCTATATAGACATGCGGGTCAAAACTGCCTTTTGGAGCACTTTCTCTTTTGGATCTTTTGGGTGAAAGGTCATGGGTGTAGGGAAGAAGATGGAATGGCATTATGACTTTTGCCAGGGCACATTGGCCTACCCAAACACCTTGTAGTCTACTACAAGATCCACAGATCAATATATATCACCTAGGGAAACCACATGATTGATCAAATTAGCAGTGGTGGTACTGTACTCTGAGCAAAACCCCTGAGGGAAATTCTTTACATTCCTGCCTGTCCCAGTGCGTGTGTAACAGGTGTAATTACCAGGGTAGATTGTTATTCCTGTCCCCGGGGGCGTACCTTTTGTCATGAGTGGGTATTTGGCCTTCCAATTTTCACAGGATGATGAGTCGGATGAGTTGGTATATACAGGTTCTTCTCAAAAAATTAGCATATAGTGCTAAATTTCATTATTTTCCATAATGTAATGATTACAATTAAACTTTCATATATTTTAGATTCATCACACACCAACTGAAATTTTTCAGGTCTTTTATTGTTTTAATACTGATGATTTTGGCATACAACTCCTGATAAACCCAAAAAAAACTGTCTCAAAAAATTAGCATATCAAGAAAAGGTTCTCTAAACGACCTATTACCCTAATCTTCTGAATCAACTAATTAACTCTAAACACATGCAAAAGATTCCTGAGGCTTTTAAAAACTCCCTGCCTGGTTCATTACTCAAAACCCCCATCATGGCTAAGACTGGCGACCTGACTGATGTCAAGAAGGCCATCATTGACACCCTCAAGCAAGAGGGTAAGACCCAGAAAGAAATTTTGCAACAAATAGGCTGTTCCCAGAGTGCTGTATCAAGGCACCTCAATGGGAAGTCTGTTGGAAGGAAACAATGTGGCAGAAAACGCTGTACAACGAGAAGAGGTGACCGGACCCTGAGGAAGATTGTGGAGAAGGACCGATTCCAGACCTTGGGGGACCTGAGGAAGCAGTGGACTGAGTCTGGTGTAGAAACATCCAGAGCCACCGTGCACAGGCGTGTGCAGGAAATGGGCTACAGGTGCCGCATTCCCCAGGTAAAGCCACTTTTGAACCATAAACAGCGGCAGAAGCGCCTGACCTGGGCTACAGAGAAGCAGCACTGGACTGTTGCTAAGTGGTCCCAAGTACTTTTTTCTGATGAAAGCAAATTTTGCATGTCATTCGGAAATCAAGGTGCCAGAGTCTGGAGGAAGACTGGGGAGAAGGAAATGCCAAAATGCCTGAAGTCCAGTGTCAAGTACCCACAGTCAGTGATGGTGTGGGGTGCCATGTCAGCTGCTGGTGTTGGTCCACTGTGTTTCATCAAGGGCAGGGTCAATGCAGCTAGCTATCAGGAGATTTTGGAGCACTTCATGCTTCCATCAGCTGAAATGCTTTATGGAGATGAAGATTTCATTTTTCAGCACGACCTGGCACCTGCTCACAGTGCCAAAACCACTGGTAAATGGTTTACTGACCATGGTATTACTGTGCTCAATTGGCCTGCCAACTCTCCTGATGTGAACCCCATAGAGAATCTGTGGGATATTGTGAAGAGAAAGTTGAGAGACGCAAGACCCAACACTCTGGATGAGCTTAAGGCCGCTATCGAAGCATCCTGGGCCTCCATAACACCTCAGCAGTGTCACAGGCTGATTGCCTCCATGCCACGCTGCATTGAAGCAGTCATTTCTGCAAAAGGATTCCCGACCAAGTATTGAGTGCATAACTGAACATTATTATTTGATGTTTTTTTTGTTTGTTTTTAAAAAACACTTTTATTTTATTGGACGGTTGAAATATGTTAATTTTTTGAGACAGGTTTTTGGGGTTATCAGGAGTTGTATGCCAAAATCATCAGTATTAAAACAATAAAAGACCTGAAATATTTCAGTTGGTGTGTAATGAATCTAAAATATATGAAAGTTTAATTGTAATCATTACATTATGGAAAATAATGAAATTTAGCACTATATGCTAATTTTTGAGAAGGACCTGTATACTCAGGAAACAGGCCTGTTGGGATTCTGGGATGTCGAGTGGCACTGTGCCTAAATGGGATCTGGCACTAGCACATGCATAACAGTCACTCATATTATGTTGTTGGGCTGTGTATTTCACCCATTCCAGCCAGTAATTGGTTTCGGCATACCCTGTTTCTGCTGCAAGGGTTTCCTCATGGATTGGGTCTGTCAGCACTGTCATGTTGCGGGGAATGTGTGTTGGCTTTTTTGGTCTGTTGGCTATGTCTGCCAGCTTGAATTTTCCCCCATACAGTACAGCAGGGTGGCGTCTATCTGTTGATAAGGTGCTACTTAAAATGTATGTACCTGCGTCGCCTGGGGATGGGTTATCGATGGTAAGTATGAGCCGGTTACATTTACCCTTAGTGGTGCATCCTCCCACAAATGTTTGCTTTGTAAGGGTCACATGGTCAATCAGTGACTTGCCATTGCGGTCTTTTCTGTCTGCGGCTGTCTTAGGTTTGTATCCCCAACTTTCTCCTGTGTTCCATGCTGCAGCTCCCCATTGATCACATTGGTCTCCCCATTGATCATCCACAACACAAATATACTGATTCCCATCTCCCAGTCTGTCCAGCACTGCGGGTGAGCAGTGTACAACATAACAGTAATCAAACATGTATGTGACTATATGGGATGCTGTGTCATACCAGAAAATTGTGTAATCATCATCTTTGGTGATATCCTCCCCCATGTGCCGTGCTCCTCCCAACCCCAGGAACTGTATCACACAGAGAATATACAAAATCATTCTGGCTTGAGTGTCTCTTCTGGTATGGGAGCCTTTTTGCAGTATGATGCGTGGATCCAAGTGGGTCTTCCCTCAAGTTTCACAGAGGTTGGTGTTGTCAACAGCACTTGGAAGGGAACGTCAAATCTGGGGTCGAGCGTTCTCCTTATGAACTTCTTCACCAACACCCAGTCTCCTGGCTTCAGGGAGTGCGTACCGAGTACCTTCAGTGGATCTGGTAATGAAGAAAAAACTCGAGAATGGACATCAGCAAGTTTTTGGTCAATTCGATCACATAAGCAGACAGGGTATCATACTGCATGGTCAGTTGCTGAGGGAAAAATGCTCCTAACCTGGGGCTGGACCCAAACAGGATCTCATATGGTGACAGCTTTTCTGGGCCCCTGGGAGTGTGCCTCACGCTAAACAGTGCAATTGGGAGTGTCTCATGCCATGGTTTGCATGTCTCTTGGGCAACTTTCAGCATCCTATTCTTAAGTGTTCCGTTCAGTCTTTCTACCTTCCCGCTGCTCTGGGGGTGGTAGGGAGTGTGTAAGCCTAGGTCTGACCCTACCGCTGACCAGATCTCTCGTGTCAGATTTGCGGTGAATGCTGGCCCCTGATGACTCTCTATCACTTCTGGAACCCCGTATCTGCACACTATCTCTGAGAGTAGTTTCTTTGCAGTAGTCTTTGCTGACTGGTTCCTCACTGGAAAAGCTTCTGGCCATCCGGAAAACACATCTATGACCACAAGGGCGTATTTGAATCCTCCACTTGGCGGCATCTGGATGTGGTCTATCTGGATCCTCTGGAAAGGGTAGAGTGGTCTGACCAGATGATGTGGGGGGACCTTCTCCATGCGTCCAGGGTTGCATTTGCCGCAGGTTAGACAGCTGCTGGTGAATTTGGCTGTTAGGGTGGAGATCCCTGGAGCGAACCAGTAAGCACCAATCAGATCATTCATCTGTGTCTTTGATCTGTGGGTGGGTCCATGCGCCCATTGAACCACCACAGGGTACATACTTCGCGGTAGGCAGGGTTTAAAGTCCATTGCGTATACCCTGTCTTCCTCATGTGTTCCTCCTTTTTTCATCCAGCATTCCTTCTCTTCCCTTGGGGCCTGATCTTGTAATTTCTTGAACAGATCCCAGGATGTCATTTTGTCAGGATCCTTATCTTCAATTGCCATGTAGTAGCCGTCCGGCTCTACAACCTCTCCCGCTACATGCTGTCTTCCTTTGGCCGCTTCTTTGGCTGCCATGTCCGCCATGTTGTTGCCTCGTGCTTCTTCTGTATTCAGTTTCCCATGCGCCTTGACTTTCAAAACTGCCACCATTTTTGGAAGTTGGAGTGCGTCCAGTAGGTCCTTTATGGCTCCATGATGCTTCACGGTTGTACCACTTGCTGTGATGAAGTCCCTTGCAGCCCAGATGGGCCCAAAATTGTGTGCTATGCCATGCGAGTACCTGGAGTCGGTGTAGATATTTGCAGTCTTGCCTTCTGCCATCCGGCAGGCCTTGGTCAGCGCTATCAGTTCTGCTTCTTGGGCTGACACGCTAGGCGGCAAACTTCTGGACCACAGGATTTCTTGATTGCTGGTCACTGCACTTCCGGTGTGGAATCTTCCTTCATCATCTGCGAATCTGGAGCCATCTACGTAGAGGATCAATTCTGGGTTGGTCAGTGGCTCGTCTGCCACATTGGGCAGTCCTGCTGTTTCCTGTTGCATGATGCTGAGACAATCATGATCGTCAGTCCGGAGCAAATCCAGATCCTTGCGAAAGGTATCTTGCAGACTTTGTTCTGGAAGGTCCATGTCCATATCCCCCCTTGGGAGCGGGAGTAGAGTGGCTGGATTGAGGACTGTACATCTGGAGATGGTGACATTGTCAGGCAAAAGCAGAGAGCACTGGAGGCGAAGATGCCTGGCGGTGGAGAGGTGCTTCGGCTGAGTTTGGTTGAGAATTGCTGAGATGTCGTATGGAGCGAGAATTTCCAGAGGATGTCCAAGAATGATGTCAGCCGTCTTGTCCAAGAGGGCGTGTGCTGAAAATACTGCTCTCATGCAGGAGGGTGCTCCTCTTGCGACTGGATCCAGGAGGGCTGAGAAGTAGCCCAAAGGCCTCTGTTTTCCCCCGTGAGTCTGTGTCAGGACACCAGTAGCATGACCTTCTTTCTCCATCAGGTAGAGGCGGAAGGGTTTCTCGTAGTCAGGCAGGCCTAGCGCTGGCGCTGAGACTATGGAGTCTTTAAATTTCCTGAATGAGATGAAAGCTGCATCCGACAGAAGGAACGGGTCTGCGTTGATGCAATCGTACAGGGGCTGCATTAGGACTGAGGCATCAAGGATCCAGGTCCTGCAATATGACACCAGACCAAGGAAGGCTTGCAGTGTCTTTGGTGTCGTAGGAGTGGCCATCTTCTCCACAGTGGCCTTCCGGTCATCTGTCAGGTGTTTCGTCTGGTGAGCAATACAGTGTCCCAGGAATGTAACTCGCTTCTGACACCACTGGACTTTGTCCTTCGAGACCTTGCATTGCTGTTCCTCCAGGTAGAGTAGGAGAGAAACAGAGTGGACGTGCAGGTTTCAGCATCAGCTGCACAGAGCAGGAGGTCATCCACGTGCTGCAGAAGTACGACTTCTGCATGGTCTGTGATCTAGTTGGCGAGGATGGTAGATATTGCCTTGGTGAACTGTGAAGGGCTGTTTTGAGCCCCTTGGGTCAACACTGTCCATGTGTACTGCACTCCTTGGTGCGTGAAGGCAAACAGGAACTGGTCATCTGGGTGGAGAGGAACACTGAAGAAAGCATTGGCCAGGTCAATCACGGTGAACACTGTTGCTGTGGCTGGCACATTGGAGAGGAGAGTGTGCGGATTTGGTACAATTAGGTTTTCAAATACTGTAGCTTCGTTCACAGCCCTTAGGTCATGTACCATTCTGTACTTGGCTGGTTCTCCTTTCACAGTCTTCTTCTTTACTGGGAAAAGCGGGGTGTTGCAAGGTGACGTGCAGGGAATGATGACACCTATTTCCAGGAAGACTTTCAGTTGATCAGAAACCGCTTGACTTTGGGCGATGGACAGAGGATACTGGGCCTTTCGAGGGTACGGTGTGCCTGGCTTGAGTGACACTCGGACTGGTGCCACTCGGAGTCTCCCCACATCCTGGGGTCCCTTAGACCATAGGTTTTCTGGTACTATGTCCAGTACTTCCTGAGGTAGGTCTGCAGTAGGTGTTTGAGGTTCCTGTAGGGCTGCCAATATAATTGACTCTTCTTGGGTCAAAGGTGAAGAAAGCGCCACAGTCCCATCTTCCTTGAACACTATGGTTGCCTTCAGTTTCTGTAGCAGGTCCGCTCCCAGTAGGTTGAGGGGGCATGTTTTTGACACAACAAACTGGGATAGGACAGAGTGTCCTGGCTGAGTCCATACTTTCAGAGGCTTTGTGAGCTGGGAATGTCTGACTTGACCATCAATCCCACACAGGACACAGAGGAATCTGACAGGCAGTCGGGGTCGGGGAGTTCCACATGTCTCATCACACTTCTGGATGCACCAGTGTCCACAAGAAAAGATCTGACAACGTGGTTGGCCATCTGGGTCTGAGACCACCATCAGGGGAGCTGTTTTGCGCACTCCTGGCTGGGATTCTATCCATTTTGCGACTGTGAGCAGGGTGTCCATTGCTATTGACCTGTACTCAGGCCTAGCTACTATCAATGGCTTTCTGATTGGTTCTCTCAGTCCATGCACAAAGGCCTGTGGCAACATCTGTCTGTGTATCTGATCATGAATAGTGAAGCCCAAATCTTGAAACACTTGCATCACTCTGCCATGGAACTTCTCCACAGACTCGGTCTTGTCTTGACTCATGTCATGCAGGCTGAGAGCTTGTCCTGCTAGTCTGCCTTTGGCCCACTCTCTGAGCTGCTCAATTAGCTTTGGTCCTGACTCCCAGGCACGCACATCCAATCCTGCTGGAAGCTTGAAGTGTTCTTTCATGATAGGCCAGAATGCATCTCCTGCTTTTATTTCCATCACGGCCCAGAGATCATTCCAGGTTGCTGCATATGTACGCTGGTTCTGTTGCATTCTCCTGTAGAATGGCATGGGGTGCATTTCTGGATCTGGCAGATTATTTAGAATACTGGTCACTTGACCAGGGGTAAAGTGCACATAATGTAATGGTGGAGCCTCTATCTTCCCGTTCGCTTTAGGTGCATTTGGGTTCCTCTTCCTAGTACTGGGCTGCATATATGATGTTCCTTCGTCTTCATTTTCTGAGGAAGAGTTTTGATATTGTATGTGTGAGTCGAGCAGTTGATGGTATTGGGGTTTGGAAGATGGCTTTTTGCCTGGGGATGGTCTCTTGTTTTGCTGAAACTGCGCTGGATTAGGGTTATAGTTCCATTGGGGTGTAAACGTTGACAGTTCTGTGCGATACCGATGTCCATCATCAGGGTCTGCAGCTTCTTCTTCTATCCTATTTCCCTGAGCTGTGGGCTCTGCTGACTGCTGTCCCTGGGGGCTATCTATGGGGTCTTGTGTGATGTATTGTGTAGGGAGGCCTTCACTTTCCTCTCCGGATACCATGAGTGGCAGTGGCTGGACTGTGCTTGGGACATAGAACGTGCCTTGTGCTGTAAGCACTGGATACAAGGATACAACATTGCTCTGGTTGGTCGTTGGCCCAGCTGGTAACGAAGCAGGAAAAAGAGGAAGAGAAGGGAGGTGTGCCTGAGAGGAGGAGGAAGGAGGAGAAAGATCAGAGGGGTGTGATGTGGGAGGAGAGAGGGAAGAAAAGGAAGGAGGAGAAAGATCAGAGGGGTGTGATGTGGGAGGAGAGAGGGAAGAAAAGGAAGGAGGAGAAAAATCAGAGGGGTGTGATGTGGGAGGAGAGAGAGAAGAAAATGGAGGAGGAGAAAGATCAGGGGTGTGATGTGTGAGGAGAGAGAGAAGGTTTGGGTAAAAAGGGGTTTGTCTGAGAGGAAGAAGAGGAGGGAGAAGGGTGTGGCAGGAATGGAGGGGAGAGAGGAGAGAGATGTGAGGTGGGAGGAGAGGGGAGTGAAGGGGAGGAAGAAGAAGGAGGGGAAAGAGAGACGGAGGGAGGAGGTGGTAAAGGAGGAGAAAGATCTTCCTCGCTTCGTGCAGCCTGGGAGGGCATGGCTGGAGCTATGATGCCGTCTCCCAGTAGGGAGAGGCGGGGGGCACCGCATGCTGCACAAGTGTCCCTGTACCATGCATTCTGTTGAGAACAGACTGAACATGTCCAATATTTCCCTTCACCATATGGGGTGGTGATGGCTTAGCATCTTTCCCTATCTTGTACACATAAAAATCATTTCCTGGCTTGTTCACATATCTTTCTGAACTTCCTAAGCGATGCAAGTTTACTGCCACTTTGTACCATGCATTTGCGTCGGTCAGTAACTTGGAATCTACTAGCTTCCCTTTTCTATTCTTCAATACATCATGCCATTCTGCAGCTTGGAGTCTGCCCTTCTTATGGATTTCACACACTTTCATGAGCTGTCTGTAATTTTTTACATACTTTACTCCTTCTTGTTCAGCTACCAGCTGGGGGGCAGTTTTCTCTCCAGGGAGCATAAGACTCTCCTGCTTGCCCATCTTGTTCCCCATTTTAAAAAGAAAAATCTTTCCAAAACAAAAACTTCAACACGAAAGTTTGATTGAAAAGGAAAAAAAAAAAAAATGATTGGAGAATAAAACTCTAAAATAAATTGATTAGAAAGAAACCTCTCCAAAATTATTTAAAAATGTACTTAAAAGAAAAAATTTAAAAACAAAAGTTAGATTTAGTAAAAAACTCTAGAGAAAGAAAAAATAAATTCACCAAAAAAGGGGAGAAAAGAAAAACCGTATTAATCATAAAACTCTGAAAAACAACCCTTGTTACTAAAACAGCTAATTAAAAAAACAGAAAAGAGGTGGAAAAACTGATTGTAAAATGATAAAAACAAAAAGAAAAGTACTTTAAAACTTTTGTCTGGTAGCGTACGCTTTTTCCTACCGCCTTCTGGAATGTCATCTCGCTGCTGCCAGAACTTCCCCCCTTCCTTATATCTCTGCTTGCTGTCTCTACAGGCACTGAAATCACGTATCAAAAAAAAAAAATTATTATCCCTCAGAATAGCAAAAAATGAATATAGTTCAGTCTGAATGCCTAAGAATTTTCACGCTTCAGCCTGTAGCCAAAAAACTAGCTTAAAAAGATCAAAACCAGGAAACAGATGTGACAACGTGATTAGCAGAGGAGGGGGGGTCAAAGGGGTTTCTCGCTGCTACAGCCAGCAGTGAATGAGATACTGACAGAGCGCACGCTGCTCTGAATGAGATTTAAAGCGACAGTACTTGCAAGACAGACAGTGACATGTACAATGAGACAGACACCCGGTAAAATACGAATCCCTCTTTTGATGATCTGGTAACTGATAACTCACCAATTGCACTGAGCACGGCGATGCTACAGGTCTATCACTTTCTGAAAACCGTACGCCCTGGCCGGTGCGCCGGTCACAGTAATCTGTAATTGCCTTAATCAAAATTCTCACCATCCACGTCTGATTTGACTGGGATGACCTCCCCCTTGCGTGGACGATTACTGTGAGAACTTATCCAAACAAAGCTCCTGCCCCTCACACCTGGATTGATCTGGGATGACCTCCCTCCTGTGTGTGAAAGATTTCTGCAGAAACTTAACAGATTCAAAGCCCTCGCTCCTCACACCTGGATTGATCTGGGATGACCTCCCACCGATGTGTGAAAGATCACTGCGTGGACTTATCCAAATCAAAGCTCCCGCCCCTCACACCTGGATTTTTTGGGATGACATCCCACCTATGTGTGAAGGATTTCTGCGGGAACTTATAAAGCAATTTGTTTTTTGCTATACAGCTCCCAGAAATCAGAAAGCAAAAACACAGTCACCATTCCAACTTTTCTCCCGGTTCACATAAAACATACACAGCACAGCAGCAAACAACTCGGCTTATATCCCAGGGCTTTTGGATAAGGGTATGGACTTTTTACACAACCTGGGAATGCGGTGATGACCACGTCCGACCGGCTAGAAGCGTAGGCTAGGACTAGGCACAGGGAACATTCAGGTAAGATGACAGGGTTTTCTTACCTTACATATGGAGCTGCAGTCTCCGTCCCGTGTGCCAAGGCTAGGGCCAACACCCCCGTCTCTCCGGTCGGCCGGGTCCTCGTGCGTTTCGTCCAATGCCCCGCGTGCAGGCGCCAACTGTTATGGAAATTTAATTAGGATAAATCTATCCTTCAGTGTTTGCTGCTTGCCGTTCCCAATTCTCTATTAAATGTCTTTTTGAGCGCTCAGAACAAAATGAAACTGTCCACAACGGAAGTGTCAGTATAACAGTTCGTCAAGACTACTCATTTATTATTCATTCAAGGTTTTATACGTTTACAAAAAGGGGCTGGTTAGTCAATTAACATACAATTAAAAGCTGCTAGATTATTGGCTGTTCTAGTGTAAGTATGATAATTATGATAATTATGATAAAAGGGCTGAAGTTGCAGATTTATTGTTTACTGCTCTTTGCCCCAGCATTCTTGCATGACTAGAAAAGTCAACAATAGATATCTAACTAAGACTCTATGTACTTGTTCCTTATGAAGGCCAGAGTCGGTTAAAACGACTGATTATAGCTGGCATCAGCTTTTGCATAGATATGTGTGGGCACAGGATTTTTAGCAAGTGAGATCCATCTAACTGTGAATGCATATATATATGAATATACTTTGAATATATGGAATACATATATATTTCCATGACATCGTCTCTTGAACAATATCACTGTGAAATATCAATATCCGTTACCCTTGATTTCTGACCTGTTGTTCAGGGTGAAAAGTGCTACTTGGTTTACCAAGCTTGACCTCAGGGGGTCGTATAACCTTATTCGCATTAAGCACGGGAATGAATGGAAGACGGCATTTAATACCCCAGAGGGGCATTTTGAGTACCTAGTGATGCCCTTTGGGCTCACTAATGCTCCTTCCGTCTTCCAGTCCTTCATGAATGACATTTTCAGGGATTTTGTGGATAAATTTCTGATTGTTTATTTGGATAATATCTTGATTTTTTCCAATGACTTGGACTCTCATGTGAAACATGTTCGGACTGTGTTCCAGATTTTGAGAGAGAATGCTCTGTATGTGAAGGGATCAAAGTGTCTTTTTGACGTACAGAGGATCTCATTTCTGGGATTCATTTTGTCCCCATCTGTTATTGAAATGGACCCGGTCAAGGTTCAGGCCATCTGTGATTGGGTCCAGCCTACTTCATTAAAGGCTCTTCAGAGATTCTTGGGTTTTGCCAATTTTTATCGTAAATTTATTGGTAATTTCTCTGTTATTGTTAAATCATTGACTGATTTGACCAAAAAGGGGTCTGATGTGGTGAATTGGCCTCCTGAGGCAGTCTCTGCGTTTCAGGAACTTAAGCAGAGATTCACTTCTGCTCCTGTTCTACGGCAGCCTGATGTTTCTCTGCCATTTCAGGTGGAGGTTGATGCCTCTGAAATTGGGGCAGGTGCCGTTTTGTCCCAAAGAGATCCAGAGACCTCTAAAAGTAACCCTTGTGCCTTTTTCTCTCGAAAATTTTCTCCAACTGAACGTAATTATGACGTGGGTAATCGGGAGTTATTGGCAATGAAGTGGGCTTTTGAAGAGTGGAGACATTGGCTGGAGGGAGCCAAACATCAGGTGGTGGTCCTCACGGACCATAAAAATCTGGTTTATCTGGAATCAGCCAAGCGACTTAATCCTAGACAGGCCAGGTGGGCCTTGTTTTTCACACGTTTTAATTTTGTGGTTTCCTTTCTTCCTGGCACTAAGAATGTTAAGGCGGATGCCCTCTCGAGGAGTTTCCTTGCGGACTCTCCTGAGTTATCTGATCCTGCTGTTATTTTGAAAGAGGGTGTAGTACTTTCCGCCATCTCGCCCAATTTGAGACTGGCTCTGGAAGGGTGTCAGGAGGATAAACCCGAGCGCTGCCCTATTGGGAAATTGTTTGTCCCAGACCGGTGGAAGAAGAGTGTGATGTCTGAGATTCATTGTTCCGCGTTGGCCGGTCATCCCGGAATTTTTGGTACCAGAGACTTGGTGAGTCGGTCCTTTTGGTGGCCTACTTTGTCTCGTGACGTCAGGGAATTTGTGCAGTCATGCGGGACTTGCTCTCGCTCCAAGCCTTGCTCTCGCTCTAGTGGTTTGTTGATGCCATTGCCTGTGCCCAAGAGACCATGGACCCATATCTCTATGGATTTAATTTCCGACCTCCCTGTTTCTCAGAGAATGACCGTTATCTGGGTGATTTGTGATAGGTTTTCCAAAATGATACATCTTGTGCCATTACCTAAGTTGCCTTCCTCCTCCGAATTGGTGCCTTTGTTCCTTCAGCACGTGGTTCGGTTACACGGCATTCCTGAGAACATTGTGTCTGACAGAGGAGTCCAGTTTGTTTCCAGATTTTGGAGGACTTTTTGTTCTAAACTTGGTGTTCAATTGTCTTTCTCCTCGGCTATTCATCCTCAGACCAATGGACAAACTGAGAGAACAATCCAGACATTGGAGACTTATCTGAGATGCTTTGTGTCTGCTGATCAAGATGATTGGGTCTCTTATTTGCCTTTGGCTGAGTTTACTCTTAATAATAGGGCTAGCTCTGCCACTTTGATGTCTCCATTTTTCTGCAATTTTGGGTTTCACCCTCGATTTTCTTCGGGACAGACGGAGGCTTCTGTCTGTCCAGGTGTTAACTCTGTTGTGGAGCGTATGCAGCAGATTTGGGATCAGGTAGTGGAGAGGTTGTCCCTCTCTCAGGAGAGGGCCCAACGGTTTGCCAACTGGCATAGGACTGATGGTCCTCAGTTTGAAGTGGGGGACTTGGTCTGGTTGTCCTCAAGAAATATCCCTATGAGAGTTGCATCTCCTAAGTTTAAGCCTAGGTTCATTGGACCTTATAAGATCATGGAGATTCTTAATCCTGTTTCCTTTCGTTTACTTCTTCCAGGGACATTTAAGATCCATAATGTGTTCCACAAGTCCTTATTGAAGAGGTTTGTCGAGCCAGTGGTTCCTATGGCTGCGCCTCCTGACCCTGTTTTGGTTGAGGGCAATCTGGAGTATGTGGTTGAGAAAATATTGGATTCTCGTTTTTCTAGACGGAATCTCCAGTATTTGGTTAAGTGGAGAGGTTATGGTCAGGAGGACAATTCTTGGGTGTTTGCTTCGGACATCCATGCTAGGAGACTGATCCGTGCGTATCACAGAGCTCATCCTGACCGACCTGGTTGCCCAAATGAGGGTTCGGTGACCCCCTCAAGGGGGGGGTACTGTTGTGAATGTGTTAGAAATGAATTCTGAGCAGAAGCTCCCTCTGGTGGTTACAAACAGCACTGAACCATTCAATGAAGATTGTGAAGATTGGCAATCAGGAGTTACAGACTGGTCTTATATAGGGGAGGTTCCCTCCCATCAGGGTTGCCGGTGATCAATTGTTCGTGTCTCAACTTTTGTTCCTGGTTCACTTGGAAGCTTGCTGAGTCTTGCCTGCATCTTCTGCTAACAGATAAGATATTTTCTGCTTTTATTTTTGTGCTTGCTTTTTGCATTTTTTCCTGCACTTCTGTGGAGGTCAGCCAGGTCCCTCCGGGGGCTTGTGCTCCTCTCAGTTTATCTGAGCCACTGTTATTTGTTCATTTGCCTTTTCCAGTTTTTTCAGTGGCTGCGACTTAGTTTTGTTACACCAGAGAACTAATTTAGGTGTAGAGGTCATGTGATCTCAGGTGTTTTTGCAATTAGTAGAGTTGGTATTTTTTTAGGGTTTTTTGGATTGCAGTAAGTGTCCTTCCTATCCTTTTCTTTCTAGGAAGATTGGGCCCCAACGTTTGCTCATACTATTTTCTGTCTGTGTCTGTATTTCCTCTTGTCTAACCGCCATTACATGTTTGGGGGCTTCCTATGTTCTTTGGGGATCTGCTCCGGGGCAGATAGCTTTCCTCTTTCTATCTTTAGGTGTAGTTAGCCTCTCAGGCTGTGACGAGGCGTCTAGGACCAACGTAGGTACGCTCCACGGCTGCCTTTAGTTGTGGTGGTTAGTCAGGGTACTGCAATCCAGTAGATTCCAACCTCTCTGGTGTATTGCCGTTTTTGACTGCTCTCCTCAGCTACCAAATCATAACAACATTGGATAGGTAAGAATAATGTTGCTTTATTATTTTATTTTTATTACAGGTGAACAAGGGCTTCGCAAGGAATGGCAGTAAAATAAAATCTTGTCAAAAACTGTGTTTATTTAATTAAAATGATTTTTATTAAAGTGTGTGTGTTTTATTTTTATTTCATACAATAGGATTAATAATTGATAGTTGTCTAATTGACAGCTCTCAATTATTAACCTGGCTTAAACTAACCTTTCAATAGCAAGGTGGCTTTAACCCCTTATTAACCCATTCGCCACAGCTACAGGGCAATGGGAATAGACGGTCAAAGTGCCAGAAAGGGCGAATCTAATTATAGATTTGCCTTTTCTGGGGTGTCTGGGGGCAGATGTTAGTAGCCGGGGGGGCAAAAATAATGGTCCCTCTCTGGGCTATTATTATCTGCTCCCACTCGCTGGTTTGGCTGTCTGGTTGAGAAAATAAGGCGGGAGCCCACGCATTTTTTTTCAACAATTTTACACCTCTTATATATATATATATATATATATATATATATATATATATACATGTCATTGAATTTGTGACACATACAGTACAGACCAAAAGTTTGGACACACCTTCTCATTCAAGGGTGGGTAGGTCATAGTGTGGGACAGTGTAGGCCATGAGCTCTCGGAATGCTGCGCTTTCAACCAAACGGAAGGGAATCATCTCTAATGAGATCAGTTTGGCAATGTAGGCGTTCAAAGCCATTGAGGTTTTGTAGTCCATCCACGCTGCAAGTGCATGGTGTTTAAATGTCTAAGCATGCAACTGGTATTCAATTTTTGGAGATTTTTCCCTCGGCTAAAGGTCCTTCCACACTTCTTACAGATAACCTTTGCCTCATCAATAGGATTTTGGTCAAAAAAGTGCCACACTGCACTCTTCCTACTGTGGGAAAAATTTTCAGGGCTTGCACGCTGTGCTAATTTGTCCATCTGGCCAAGCTGTCCTGCAACTCTTTTTCTTTTTTTAACAAGTTTTTGGACTGGTACGGGCCAACCAAATAACCGCAGCTGCGATGTCGATGCCTGCTGCGGATCATCCTCCTCTTCTGAGCTATTGCCAGCGGCACACTCTTCCCCCAATGGATGCCAATCCGGGTCAACAACTTGGTCATCCATCACCTCCTCTTCAATTTCATCTGCACCTTCCTCTGTGTCACCATGTAAGGTGGTATCGTATGCGGGAAGGGGCACCTGAGTTTCATCAGGGTCAGATTCTGGCTCAGCAGACTGCGAGGGAAATGCAGTGCTCTGGGTGAATGTACTAGCAGAATCAGATAGCAGTGGCTGTGCATCAGTGCACTCCATGTCATATTCATCTTGGACTGGGGATTACAGGATTTGACTTGATAACCCAGGCATGGTATGTGAAAAGAGCTCCATGGAGTAATCTGAAGTGTGGCCTGCCACATCCTTCACTTTTGGTGGGGTTGAAGGACACAAGGAAAGGTGTTGTTCCTGACCAGGAGCCTGATGACTCAGTGCTTACATTTTTTGAAACTTCAGAAGAGGAGGCGATAGAGCTGGAGGCTGTTTCGTCAATGTAAGCCAAAACCTGTTCCTGATGCTCCGGCTTTAAAAGCGGTTTACCTACTCCCAGAAAAGGGAGCCTTCCAGGCCTTCGGGAGCCCCAAGATGACGCAGGCTCAACATCTCCTGCCTTAGGTGCTATTGGGCTTTTGGCACTACCAGCAGATGCACCACCACCACAACCATCATTCCCAGCTGGCCCCTCCCCAACATCAGCAGCCTCTTCCACCATACTTCCTTCCTTTTTTGGGAAAATGTACCAAAAATACCAGCAGATATATGGTACTGTATGAGAAGCGTAAAGCTGTATATGGCGTGGTGGAAAATTTAAATCTCCGTATATATTTCCGGAGTCACACACAGATGCTCACTCAGTATGGATTTGACCATAATACAAAGAGCAGATGTACAGTACTGTATCAGAAGCAGACAGCTGTATACGGTGTAGGGGAAGATTGCAATCTCCGTATATATTTCCAAAGTCACACACAGACGCTCACTCAGTATGGATTTGACCATAATACAAAGAGCAGATGTACGGTACTGTATCAGAAGCGGACAGCTGTATACGGTTTTGAGGAAAATTTAAATCTCCGTATAAATTTCCGGAGTCACACACAGACGCTCACTCAGTATGGATTTGACCGTAATATAAAGAGCTGATATACGGTACTGTATCAGAAGCAGACAGCTGTATACGGTGTAGGGGAAAATTGCAATCTCCGTATAAATTTCCGGAGTCACACACTGTTAAGGGTCTGCGGAACGCACCAAATATATAAAGTAGAGAGGTGCGTTCGCATCCCGGGGTCCACCGTGCAAGCGAAGCCTGCTGCTAGTAGAAATGGCGCGAGAAGCAAACTCTGTTATCCCGCAGAGTCGCCAACATAAACGCCGTAATGCGCTGTGGCAATAAGTGCGAACTCTGTTACTCCACAGAGCCGCTAGAAGGAGAGCCGCAGCGCTATATGGCGATGTGTGCGCACTCACTAGACACAACTGAGTGGCAAAGAAAACACGCTAGGGCGCTGTCTAGCGTTGAAAGCGAACCCTGTTACGTCACAGGGCCGCTGAGAAAAAGTACTGTGTCCTGTCAGGCTCTCAGGTACACAGTTAAGTGCTACGCGTTCATAAAGCGTGATCATGTGCTAATGTCCTCGCGGGAGTCACCCGCAATCTATGGCGTCTGAACGCCAGACCCTGAATACGGCAATCAAAACTCCTCACCGGTTATGCCTTTAATCTAAGGCATCTAGGACACCGACCCTGACCAGCTACCATACCAAACTCCTCACCGATTAAGTCGGTCTTCTAGTGGCTTATTTCAGCCGGGTCCCTATCCACACATACACATGACCACACTGGCGCATAGCATACAATGATTGATATTAGCGCATGGCGGCCAGCCATGCTACCCTTTTATAGCAACAGCTACAGGACCTTCCAGGAACAAGGACCAATGAGAAGCTGTTACAAACAAACGTAGCTACATGACCTTCCTGGCGGACCAATAGGAGCAGCTGCAGCACCTGAACATGTGACCCCTGATCTCCAATGAGAGATCTCACTCTGGGCATGCTCAGATGGGAAAACGCAGGACTTTGTCTCAAAGACGACTGCTCCAGCACTGGCTATAATAGCAGATCCAGGAAAGGCAGCAGCAAGTCACTGCACAGTAGAGGAGTGGGCAAGACGCCTGGACCGACGTCTCTGCTGAGCAGGCTCCACTGCAGCCGGAGATGAATGGGAGACCGTAGCGGGACGGGTTCGAGACTCCCCTTGTGCAGCAGCGGGAAATCGAACCCTAACATTACCCCCCCTCCTAGGGCCCCCCCTTCTTTGGGCCTCGCTGCGCTCAAAAACAGCGATGAGCTGCGGAGCGTGAATATGCTCGGCAGACTCCCAAGACCTATCCTCAGGCCCATAGCCCCTCCAGTCCACCAAATAAAACTTTTTGCCCCGAACCACCTTACACCCTACGATGGCGTTCACCTCATGGTCATCCGTAGATGAACCCGATGTCCCGGCAGATGACTCAGAAAACCGGGACATGAGCACGGGTTTCAGGAGGGATATATGAAAGGTGTCGGAGATACCCAGGCGTGGTGGAAGAGCCAAACGGTATACCACAGGGTTAACCTGCTCGAGGACCTTGAAAGGACCCAGGTAGTGGGGTGCCAACTTAGTGGACTCAACTCGCAGCCTGATGTTACGGGCGGAGAGCCACACCAAGTCCCAGGAGCAAATGTTGGAGCGGGGCGCCGATGTGCGTCGGCAGAGGACCTCATCCTCTCCTTGGACGCCTGAATGGCATCCTGGGTACGGTCCCAAATGTCCCGTGCCTCCACAGCCCAGTCTGCCACCCTGGAGTCAGCGGAAGACACGGGCATGGGCACCGGAACCCGCGGATGCTGACCGTAGTTCAGAAGGAAAGGAGTCTGTCCGGTGGAGTCAGCCACAGCATTGTTTAATGCAAACTCAGCCCATGGTAGCAAGGATGCCCAGTCATCCTGCCTGGCAGAGACAAAATGTCGTAGATAGGTGACCAAGGTCTGGTTGGCCCTCTCTACCAACCCATTCGTCTCAGGGCATGATACGCTGAAGAGAGATTTAACTCAATACTGAGTAGACGACAAAGCTCTCTCCAGAACCGAGACGCAAACTGGGGACCTCGGTCACTGACAATTTTGTCCGGCATGCCGTGTAGACGGAAGATGTGCCTAACGAACAACGCTGCCTGAGCCCGTGCAGAAGGTAACCGTGGTAGTGGCACCAGATGCACCATTTTAGAGAAATGGTCGGTGATTACCCAAATGATGGTGCAACCCCGAGACTTGGGCAAGCCCACCACAAAGTCCATCCCAACCATCTCCCAGGGCCTGTCTGCCACCGGCAAAGGATAAAGTAAACCAGCTGGCCGTTGTCGTGGAGACTTATTTTTGGCACAGGAGACACACGCCCGAACATAGTGCCCAACATCACGGACCATATGCGGCCACCAATATGTCCTCGCCAGCAATTCAGATTTCCTCTTTGCCCCAAAATGTCCACCAACCCTGGACGAATGTGCCCAAGAGAGTACCTACGGTCGCAAATTGGTAGGCACAAAAGTCTTGCCCGGGGGCACAGACTCTAGTGAAACCGGAGCCACTGTTCTCAGGCTCTATGTGGGAACAATAAGCCGAGGCTCCTCTACCTCCTCTTCAGAGGACACCACAGAGCGAGATAGAGCGTCGGCACGAATGTTCTTCTCTCCAAAGAGGAAATGGAGTGTGAAATTAAACCGAGAGAAGAACAAGGACCATCTGGCCTGGCGAGAGTTAAGCCGCTGAGCTGTCTGCAGATACACCAAATTTTTGTGGTCGGTGAAGACTTGGAAGGGAAAACGGGCCCCCTCCAACAGATGTCTCCACTCAGAGAAGGCCAACTTCATGGCTAGCAACTCCCTATCCCCGATGGAATAATTCCTCTCCGCTGAAGTGAAGGTCTTAGAGAAGAAGAAGCAAGGATGCTTCCGACCTTGAGCATCCTTTTGGAAGAGGACTGCTCCAGCACCAATGGATGAGGCATCCACCTCCAATAAAAATGGCTTATCAACATCGGGGCGATGTAGGATGGGAGCGCTAGCAAAATGAGACTTAATAGAAGAGAAAGCCGTGGAGACCTCTTCCGACCACAATTTGGGATTTGCTCTCTTCTTGGTGAGGGCTACCAAGGGAGCTACCAAGGTAGAGAAATGCGGAATGAATTGGCGATAGTAATTAATGAACCCCATAAAGCGCTGCACCGCTTTTAGAGAGTGAGGTTCCTGCCAGTCCATCACAGCCTGTAGTTTGGCCGGATCCATAGCCAATCCCTGGGTTGAGATGATATAACCAAGGAAAGGTAAAGACTCCAGCTCAAACATACATTTCTCTAACTTAGCATAGAGGGAATTAGCCCGTAAGAGGTCGAAGACTCTGCAGTAGGGTTGAGCATTCCGATACTGCAAATATCGGGTATCGGCCGATATTGGCTGTATCGGAATTCCGATTCAGAGTTCCGATATTTCGTCTTATCGGATACCGGAATCGGGATTGTCACTGTCACTGTCAGTGTCCGTCGGTCGGGTCTGTCAGGAGTCAGCGGCACTTACCTGGCAGAAGATCTCCGGCGGTCACGGCCTGGACTGCTTCATGGCCGCCATCTTCTTTCCCCGGCGGTCACATGCAGTTTCTCGCGATAACTGCAGTGACTGCTGGGTAATCCCGGCCGTAAAGCAGTCAGTCCGATGACGTCACCGCCGGGGAAGCAGGTAATCAGCTGTGCTGCGTCGCGATGACAGGCTCTGCCTGTCCTTGCGATGTAGCAGAGTTGGATCGTCGTGGGACTGTCGTTACTATGGACTGCGTCGGACAGGTGGTATACTGTTGGTTTGTTTTTTTTCTTTTTTTACAGGAGATCGATGGCGTCGCAGGAATGAGTGTATAATAAAATTAATGAAAACTGTGTTGTCTCTTTTATTTCATTAAAAGACTTTTTTCTTGCTTTGTCTTTTTTTTAAACATTTAATAACTTTGGGATTAATAATGGATCGGTGTCTTATTGACGCCTCTCCATTATTAACCGGGCTTATTGTCACCGTGCAATCAACGGTGACATTAACCCCTTATTACCCCGCTTGCCACCGCTACAGGGCAAGTGGGAAGAGCCGGGTAAAGTGCCACAATTGGCACATCTTTTGATGCGCCAAATGTGGGGCTGCTGTAGCCTGGTATTATCAGGCTGTTGAGGGCCAAAATCCATGGGCCTTGACAGTCTTTTAATACCAGGCCGCAGCAGTCTGCATTTTACTTGGCTGGTTAACAAAAATAGGGGGGATCCCCACGCCGTTTTTTTTTTCGAGGGGATCCCCTATTTTTGTTAACCAGCCAAGCTAAGCAGACTGCTGTGGCCTGGTATTATCAGGCTGGCAAGGTCCATGGATATTGGATCCTTACCAGCCTGAAAAACCAGGCCTCAGCGGTCTGCTTCATCTGGCTGGTTAACAAAAATAGGGGGACCCCACGCCAATTTTTTTCGAGGGGATCCCCTATTTTTGTTAATCAGCCAAGATATGCAGACTGCTGTGGCCTGGTATTATCAGGCTGGCAAGGTCCATGGATCTTGGCTCCTTAACAGCCTGAAAATCCAGGCCTCAGCGGTCTGCTTCATCTGGCTGGTTAACAAAAATAGGGGGGACCCCACGCCAATTTTTTTCGAGGGGATCCCCTATTTTTGTTAATCAGCCAAGATATGCAGACTGCTGTGGCCTGGTATTATCAGGCTGGCAAGGTCCATGGATCTTGGCTCCTTAACAGCCTGAAAATCCAGGCCTCAGCGGTCTGCTTCATCTGGCTGGTTAACAAAAATAGGGGGGACCCCACGCCATTTTTTTTTCGAAGGGAACCCCTATTTTTGTTAATCAGTTCCCTCTGACGTCACTGATGGTGTCCCTGGCTGACCTGAAGTGAAAGTGGAAAGCAATCAATTAAGCTTTCCACTTAAGGGCCCGTCTCACATAGCGATATCGCTACCGAGATCGCTGCTGAGTCACTAGTTTTGTGACGCAGCAGCGAGCTCACCAGCGATATTGCTGTGTGTGACATTCAGCGACGATCAGCCCCCCTGCCGGGTATCGCTGATCGTCGCTGAAATGTCAGGACCTTTTTTTGATCGCTGGTTTCCCGCTGACAGGCACACATCGCTGCGTGTGACAGGCGGGAGACCAGCGATCCGCTGGTAACCAAGGTACACAGCGGGTTTCCAGGCGCGGGGCTGTGCCTAGAAACCCGCTGTGTACCTTGGATACCAGCGCCCTGATGCAGGGAGCTGGTATCCAAGGTACACAGCGGGTTTCCAAGCGCTGCGTGGTGCCTGGAAACCCGCTGTGTACCTTGGTTACCAGCGGATCGCTGGTCTCCCGCCTGTCACACGCAGCGATGCATGCCTGTCAGAGGGAAACCAGCGATCAAAAAAAGGTCCTGACATTTCTGCGACGATCAGCGATACCCGGCAGGGGGGCTGATCGTCGCTGAATGTCACACACAGCGATATCGCTGGTGAGCTCGCTGCTGCGTCACAAAACTAGTGACTCAGCAGCGATCTCGGTAGCGATATCGCTATGTGAGACGGGCCCTTAAGCGATGTTACCCGCAGTGTCGCTATCCCAGATCACTGCCTGAGCTGCCTGTTTGGCAGCTCAGCAGCGATCATGTAGCGATACACCAGCGATCCTGACAAGTGCATATCGTTGTCGGGATCGCTGGTGTATCGTTATGTGACACCCAGCCTTTACTCTCCTGTCAGGCAGGAGAGGAACTCATTCATTTGGGGTTTACTGTGAGGCTGCAGCATTAGCTGCGGTCCCTGCAGTAAACATTAACCCTTTCTGAAGGATTACACCGTGGGACCTGACTGTGCATGGGATAGGTAAGAATAATTTTGCTTTTTTATTTTATTTTTATTACAGGAAATGGTTTTTGCAGTAAAATAAAAGATGGTCAAAAACATGTGTCTTTATTTCATTAAAATGATTTTTAATTAAAGTGTGTGTGTTTTATTTTTATTTCATGCAATAGGATTAATAATTGATAGTTGTCTAATTGACAGCTATCAATTATTAACCTGGCTTAAGGTCACCTTTCAATAGCAAGGTGGCTATAACCCCATATTAACCCATTCCCACCGCTACAGGGCAATGGGAATAGACGGGCAAAGTGCCAGAAAGGGCGAATCTAATTATAGATTTGTCTTTCCTGGGGTGTCTGGGGGCAGATGTTAGTAGCCGGGGGGGGGGGCAAAAATAATGGTCCCTCTCTGGGCTATTATTATCTGCCCCCACTCACTGGCTTTGTCTGTCTGGTTGCGAAAATAGGGCGGGAGCCCACGCATTTTTTTTCAGCAATTTTACACCTCATATATATATATACATGTCATTGAATTTGTGACACATATATATATATATTTATATTTGTAGTTCATACACTTCTACATAGTATAATAGCCGCTAATTCAATTGCCGGCTTTTGTGAAAATGCAGAACCCGACATGAAATGACACTTGGTGTACATAGGGTTAACCATGTCTTTTCATGTCCTTTGCTATCTAATTTGCACAAACAATTAAATCAGACTATGTGTGCAAAATTTCACACCTGTAGGGGTTAATTAAAGGTGTAAATTCTTAGCAAAAAAGTCCGTTTTTTTACAACGAATTTACACCTTTAATTAACCCCTACAGGTGTGAAATTTTGCACACATAGTCTGATTTAATTGTTTGTGCAAATTAGATAGCAAAGGACATGAAAAGACATGGTTAACCCTATGTACACCAAGTGTCATTTCATGTCGGGTGACCCGACATGAAATGACACTTGGTGTACATAGGGTTAACCATGTCTTTTCATGTCCTTTGCTATCTAATTTGCACAAACAATTAAATCAGACTATGTGTGCAAAATTTCACACCTGTAGGGGTTAATTAAAGGTGTAAATTCGTAGCAAAAAAGTCCGGTTTTTTTACAACGAATTTACACCTTTAATTAACCCCTACAGGTGTGAAATTTTGCACACATAGTCTGATTTAATTGTTTGTGCAAATCAGATAGCAAACGACATGAAAAGACATGGTTAACCCTATGTACACCAAGTGTCATTTCATGTCGGGTGCTTCTGTCTTTTCACTGAAGCCGGCTTTACCCGGCAATTAAATCAGAGGATATTTTACTATGTAGAAGTGTATAAACTATACATATATGTATATATATATGTCACAATGACATGTATATATATATATATGTATTCTATGTGTGTATATTTACTGTTTACAAGGAAAGAATGGGGTTTTTTTAGTTGCGATATTTTGTTCCCATAGACTTACATGGGACTTCCGGTATCGGTATCGGGTATCGCCGATATTTTAGTGATATCGGCGGTACCATTCCGATTCCGATACTTTAGGATATCGGAAAGTATCGCTCAACTCTACTCTGCAGACATCTCTCCGGTGGGAGTCAATATCTGGAGAGAAGATGAGTATATCATCCAGATACACTACGACCGAGGTGGAGAGCATATCCCGGAAGATGTCATTGACAAAGTCTTGGAAAACGGCTGGAGCATTACAGAGCCCAAAGGGCATCACCAGATATTCGTAATGCCCATCCCTGGTATTAAAAGCCGTCTTCCATTCGTCCCCCTCACGGATGCGAATCAGGTTATAAGCACCGCGCAGATCTAGTTTAGTGAATACTCTTGCTCCCGAAGCCTATCAAAAAGCTCAGAAATCAGGGGCAACGGGTACTTGTTTTTAACGGTGATGGCGTTAAGACCCCTGTAATCAATACACGGACGCAATTCTCAGTTTTTCTTCTGCACGAAGAAAAATCCCGCCCCTGCCGGTGACACTGACTTCCTAATAAACCCTCTTGCCAGGTTCTCCTGAATATATTGCGACATGGCCTCTGTCTCAGGAAGAGAGAGGGGATAGACCCTTCCCGAGGAGGTTCTGCGCCAGGCAAGAGGTCGATAGGACAGTCATAGGGGCGATGAGGCGGAAGAGTCTCCGCAGCCTTCTTGGAGAACACGTCTGCATATGACCAGTAGTGCGTGGGAAGTGGAGTAAGATCTGCGGGTAACTCCGTAGTGGTAACCTGAACGCAACTCCTGACACATCTGCCTCTACATGCATCACTCCAACCCAGTATCCTACCCGAAGTCCACTCTATATGTGGGGAGTGGAAACGGAGCCAAGGTAAACCTAGTAGGATCTCGTCTATTCCCTCGGGAAGGACGAGTAGGGAAATAAGTTCCTGATGGGAAGGAGATACAGACAATGCAAGTGGAACAGTCTGGTGTGTAATTTGTGAGGGCAATGTCGACCCATTCACTACCCGGACAGTCACTGATTTGTCAAGCGCCACCAGAGGTATTGCATGACGGCGAGCAAAGCTAGAGGACATGAAATTCCCCTCTGCTCCTGAGTCCACGCAAAGGTCGGCGGTGAGAATGGAAGTACCAACAGTGATTGTCCCTTTAAGTGTCATCTTGGAGGAAAATGCCGCTGTCTCTAGTGAACCTCCTCCCAGGGCCACTAGACGCGATCGCTTCCCGATCGCTGTGGACATTTGTTGGCATAGTGTCCTGTCTGCTGACAATGGTTACAGACCACGGATACTCGGACGGACCGAGACTTAGATCCTGCATGAGGAACTTCTGTGGCCTTTTGGGGTTCAGACGCCAGATCGGGAAATTCGAGAGGTTTGGCAAAGGTGGGAGCCAACCGAAACCTCTGCCTACACTGGGCCCGCTCCAACCTCCGCTCGTGAAATCGGAGGTCAATGCGGGTAGATATGGAGATAAGCTTCTCCAGTGTGGCGGGAATCTCCCTGGTAGCCAAAGCGTCTTTAACATGGTCAGCCAGTCCTCGCCAATAGATTGGAATAAGAACTTTATCAGCCCAATCTAGCTCAGAAGCTAGAGTCCGAAACTGGACGGAAAACAGACTGACCAAAGACGAACCCTGTGCCAATGCCAGCAGTTGAAGCGCCGTATCGTGGGTGACCTGAGGTCCTAAAAAGACCTTTTTAAGAGCCTCCAAGAAACGAGGAGCACTCCGCACCACACGATCGTCGCGCTCCCACAGCGGCGTTGCCCACTCCAACGCTCTGCCCGAGAGTAGAGAAAGTACAAAACCCACTTGTGCCCGATCCGTGGGAAAACGTGCAGCCAGAAGCTCGAGCTGTATAGAGCACTGACTCACGAATCCCCGACATTGCTTGCTATCACCGGCAAACTTGTCAGGAAGCGGGAGGTGGGATAATGTAGGGGCAGAGGTGGCAGAAGACAAACTGGCTGCAGCCACGCTAGCAGCCTGAACAGCGACTGCGGTAACATCCACAGCTGAGGTTGTGAGCTCAAGAGCCGCCAACCTACCCTCCAGCTGCTGGATGTAATGCTATAGACGCTGTTCATCCGCCATTTTACTAGCCAGACCCTGGCGCTAATATTATGTCTGCGGAACGCACCAAATATATAAAGTAGAGAGGTGCGTTCGCAGCCCGGGGTCCACCGTGCAAGCGAAGCCTGCTGCTAGTAGAAATGGCGCGAGAAGCAAACTCTGTTATCCCGCAGAGTCGCCAACATAAACGCCGTAATGCGCTGTGGCAATAAGTGCGAACTCTGTTACTCCACAGAGCCGCTAGAAGGAGAGCCGCAGCGCTATATGGCGATGTGTGCGCACTCACTAGACACAACTGAGTGGCAAAGAAAACACGCTAGGGCGCTGTCTAGCGTTGAAAGCGAACCCTGTTACGTCACAGGGCCGCTGAGAAAAAGTACTGTGTCCTGTCAGGCTCTCAGGTACACAGTTAAGTGCTACGCGTTCATAAAGCGTGATCATGTGCTAATGTCCTCGCGGGAGTCACCCGCAATCTATGGCGTCTGAACGCCAGACCCTGAATACGGCAATCAAAACTCCTCACCGGTTATGCCGGTAATCTAAGGCATCTAGGACACCGACCCTGACCAGCTACCATACCAAACTCCTCACCGATTAAGTCGGTATTCTAGTGGCTTATTTCAGCCGGGTCCCTATGCACACATACACATGACCACACTGGCGCATAGCATACAATGATTGATATTAGCGCATGGCGGCCCAGCCATGCTACCCTTTTATAGCAACAGCTACAGGACCTTCCAGGAACAAGGACCAATGAGAAGCTGTTACAAACAAACGTAGCTACATGACCTTCCTGGCGGACCAATAGGAGCCGCTGCAGCACCTGAACATGTGACCCCTGATCTCCAATGAGAGATCTCACTCTGGGCATGCTCAGATGGGAAAACGCAGGACTTTGTCTCAAAGACGACTGCTCCAGCACTGGCTATAATAGCAGATCCAGGAAAGGCAGCAGCAAGTCACTGCACAGTAGAGGAGTGGGCAAGATGCCTGGACCGATGTCTCTGCTGAGCAGGCTCCACTGCAGCCGGAGATGAATGGGAGACCGCAGCGGGATGGGTTCGAGACTCCCTTGTGCAGCAGCAGGAAATCGAACCCTAACACACACGACGCTCACTCAGTATGGATTTGACCGTAATATAAAGAGCTGGTATACGGTACTGTATCAGAAGCAGACAGCTGTATACGGTGTAGGGGAAAAGTGCAATCTCCATATATATTTCCGAAGTCACACACAGACGCTCACTCAGTATTGATTTAACCATAATACAAAGAGCAGATGTACTGTATCAGAAGTGGACAGCTGTATACTGTTTTGGGGAAAATTTAAATCTCCGTTTATATTTCCGGAGTCACACACAGACGCTCACTCAGTATGGATTTGACCATAATACAAAGAGCAGATGTATGGTACTGTGTTGTGAATGGGTTTGAGATGAGTTCTGAGCAGAGGCTTCCTCTGGTGGTTACAAGCGGTGCTGGTCTGTCCAGTGAAGATTGTGAGGATTGGGAATCAGGTGTTACTGACTGGTCTTATATAAGGGAGTCACCTTCCCATCAGGGTTGCCGGTGATCAATTGTTCTGGTCTCAATCCTTGAATCCTGTTTCCCTTGTAGCCTGCTGTGTCGTGTCTGCATCTCCTGCTATCAGATAAGACATTTTCTTTTTTTGTTTTTGTGCTAGATTTTTGCATTTTGTCCTGCACTTCTGTGGGGGCCTTCAGGGTCCCCTCCGGGGGCTTTTGCCCTCTCTGTTTAGTTCAGCCACTGATGTTTGTACTTTTGCTTTTTACAGTTTTTTCAGTGGCTGCTGTTTTGATTTTGTTACACCAGAGAACTAATTTAGGTGGTAGAGGTCGTGTGATCTCAGGTGTTTTTGAAATTAGTAGAGTTGGTGCTTTTCAGGGTTTTCTGGGATTGCAGTAAGTACCCTTCCTATCCTTTTCTATTTAGTTAGTTTGGGCCCCAGCGTTTGCTCATACTATTTTCTTTCTGTGTCAGTATTTCTTCTTGTCTAACCGCCATTACATGTTTGGGGGCTTTCTATTATCTTTGGGGATCTGCTCCGGGCAGATAGCTTTCCTATTTCTATCTTTAGGTGTAATTAGTTTCTCAGGCTGTGACGAGGCATCTAGGACCAACGTAGGAACGCTCCATGGCTGCCTCTAGTTGTGGTGGTTAGTCAGGGTACTGCAATCTCATAGATTCCAACTGCTCTGGTGTATTGCCTTTTTACCTGCACTCCTCAGCTACCAAATCATAACAGTACTGTATCAGAAGCGGACAGATGTATACGGTGTAGGGGAAAAGTGCAATCTCCAAATATATTTCTGGAATCACACACAGACGATCACTCAGTATGGATTTGACCGTAATACAAAGAGCAGATATACGGTACTGTATCAGAAGCGTACAGCTGTATACGGTGTAGGGGAAAATTGCAATCTCCGTATATATTTCCGGAGTCACACACAGATAGTCAGCATGTATTTGTCTGTGATACCAGCCGGTACACGGTAGTGTGTGAGTAGCGTACAGCTCTATACGGTGTGGGAAAAAATGAACGGTCGGTAAGTGTGCAGAAAAAAAAGATAAAAGTATCAGTTCTGTGTAAAAAGCAGTCTGCACAGCAGTGTACACACAGCAATACAGCTAGCAGGCAGCCTAATAACCAGCGCTGCTGCACGCAAGAAAATCCTCCCTTGTCACTGCACACTAACTGTACAGCACAATTGCTATCAGCACAAGCACATAAGAACTTCTCTTTCCTGCCCTAACTCTCTCCCTACTGATAAACAGCGTCAGCAACCTCTCCCTACTGTTAATATCTGCAGAAGTAAAATGGAGGTCGGCGCTCAGGGCTTTTATAGACACTATGACGCCCCCCAAAGCAAGCCGATCACTGCAATGCCCTTCTCTAAGGTGGTGGTGGACGCTGCTCATGTCATCTCATTGCCCACAGTGTACGTCCTTGCTCATTGGCTGAAAAAAGGAGCCTGCAAGCATTATGGGAAAACCGACTTGGGCTCTGGGGTCGACGACCGCATGGCCGACTGCACGCTATGGTCGGGTTTCGGCCAACGAAACCTGACTTTGGCGAAAGTCGGCGACTTTTGCATTTGACTGACCTGTATTGCTCAACTCTAGCTATCATTCCTTGCTCTTCCATACACGAGAGCACTCGCTCAGACAGGAGCTATCTTTCCTGACTTTCTCATTCAAAGAAGCAGTCACTCGGCCAGCAACTATCTACCTCCAATTCTTTCATACTCAGAAGCGCTCGCTCGGCCAGCAGATTTTTTTCCTGGCTCTCACATATACAGAAGCACTCACTCAGCCAGCTCCCTCCGACTATCCCATACACAGGAATGCTCGCTCAGCCAGCTCAGCCAGCAGCTATCTTTCCTGGCTCTCCCATACACAGAAGCACTCGCTCGGCCAGCAGCTATTTTTCCCAATTCTTGCATACCCAGGAGATTTCATTTCGCCAGCAGATATCTTCCCCCTATTCTCCCATATACAGGATAGATCACTCGGCCAGCAGCTATCTTTGCCAGCTCTTGCTTACCCAGGAGATCTTGCTCCGCCAGGAGCTATCTTCCCCCCTACTATCCCATATACACAACAGTAATCGCTCAGCCAGCAGCTATTTTTCCCGGCTCTTCCATACACAGGAGCACTTACTCAGCCAATTGCTCCTGTGATCTCTATGAGAAAGCCTCCGACTGACATGTTGGCCAACATCTTATCTCCAGGAGAGCAATTCTATTAGCAGTCAGAAATTGTACATGTTTCATTGACATCTCTCCTAATCATTTAGTTGGTTGATTTTTCTATACACACTGGAAGCGAGACGTTAACCAACTGGAGCATGTAGAGAAGCCAGTAATAGCCATGGTGGACTAGTCAATTGGGACATGTAGGGGGCGATTCATCTAAGTGTTTTCGCAAAAAAAAACTGGTGTAAAACACTTTGAAAAGTTGCAAAAGTTTTATGCAATGTAGAGTTGTACAAAAATGTCACTTCTGTTGTTTTAAAACAAGTTTGTATGAACTCCTCCATAATGGGAAGATCTGAGGGCAAGCCGGGGCAGGAGAGACCATGACTACTACATGTCCATCAAATTCATCAATAGTGGCGATATTTCTTCTGTCAGAAATGCTACGACTGGAGAAGAAATTCTGGCGAGTAGCCACAGAAGTCTAATGACAGGTTCCAAATAAGCTTCATTTACAAGCGTGCACAAGCCCAGTTTCTGATCTCTACTAAGTATGATTTATAACAGTGTGCAATAAAACGTTATAAACTTATAGAAAATCACTATTTTGTAGAGTATACAAAATATATAGCACATATAAACCAGAAGTATTGAGATAATCCACGCTGTGCCCCATGATGCTCCATCTACTCTACTGCATTCTCTGAGCCAACAAGCTAAATAAATAACTAGCTTGGCTTCGGCCACTGGATATAAATGGAAATAAATAAAGGTTAATGCCAAAATACAGGAGCAGAATGCACATTTTATATCTGGATCCCTGGAAACTGGCAATTTATAGCCATGATCTTGACCCAAAAATCATTTTAACACTACCTAATGAAGATGAGTAACTGCTATTGCAGCAAATGAAATGATATGAACAGCGTAGCCTCTGTTTCCACAGCTTAATAATAACAATTTCCTCTACAAAAAAGTTAATGTGAACCTAGCCTTGCCTGCACTGATATATTGTCACAGCTATCGAGACAGGAAAAAGTTGAGTGCTTCCCTAGTCTTTAGTAGAATTGAGCGAAACAGGTCGGTCAGACTCAAAAGTCGCTGACTTTTGCCAAAGTCGGGTTTCGTTGGCAGACTGCTTTTTAGACAGCATTAATACTTTTATTCTTTTTTTCTGCACAGTTACCGAGCGTTCATTTTTTCCCACACGATATAGAGCTGTTCGCTCCTCACACACTACCGTGTACCGGCTGGTATCACAGACAAATACATGCTGACTATCTGTGTGTGAGTCCGGAATTATTTACGGTGATTGAAATTTTCCCCTACACTGTATACAGCTGTACGCTTCTGATACAGTACCGTCTATCTGCTCTTTGTATTACGGTCAAATACATATTGAGAGAGCGTACGTGTGTGAGTCCGGAAATATATACGGAGATTGAAACTTTCCCCTACACTGTATACAGCTGTACACTTCTGACACAGTACCATATATCTTATGGTATTTTTGGTACATTTTCACAAACATGAGGAAGTATGGTGGAAGAGGCTGCGGATGTGGGCGGGGGGGCCAGCTGGTACTGATGGTGGTGGTGGTGCATCTGCTGGTAGTGCCAAAAGCACAATAACACCTAAGGCAGGAGGTGTTGAGCCTGCGCCATCTTTTGGCTCCAGAAGGCCTGGAAGGCTGTCTTTTCTGGGAGTAGGTAAACTGGTTTTAAAGCCGGAGCATCAGGAACAGGTTTTGGCTTACATTGCCGAAACAGCCTCCAGCTCTATAGCCTCCTCTTCAGAAGTTTCAAAAAATGCAAGCACTTAGTCGTCAGTGCAGGTTCCTGGTCAGGAACGACACCTTTCCTTGTGTCCTTCAACCCCACCACAAGTGATGGATGCGGCAGGCCACACTTCAGATTACTCCCTGGACCTCTTTTCACATACCATGCCTGGGTTATCAAGTCAAATCCAGAATTCCCCAGTCCAAGATGAATATTACATGGAGTGCACTGATGCACAGCCACTGCTATCTGATTCTGTTAGTACATTCACCCAGAGCACTGCATTGCCCTCGCAGTCTACTGAGCCAGATTCTGACCCTGATGAAACTCAGGTGCAACTTCCTGCAGTTGTTGACCTGGATTGGCATCCATTGTGGGAATAGGGTGCCGCTGGCAATAGCTCAGAACAGGAGGAGGATCCGCAGCAGGCATCGCAGCTGCGGTCAACTGCCAGGCCCGTACCAGTCCAAAAACGTGTTAAAAAAAGAAAAAGAGTTGCAGGACAGCTTGACCAGACGGTCAAATTAGCACAGCGTGCAAGCCCTGAAAATTTATCCCATAGTAGGAAGAGTGCAGTGTGGCACTAATTTGACCAAAATCCTATTGATGAGGCAAGGGTTATCTGTAAGAAGTGCGGAAGGATCGTTAGCCGAGGGAAAAATCTCCGAAAATTGAATACCAGTTGCATGCTTAGACATTTAAACACCATGCACTTGCAAGAGTTGAGGGAAAGACCGCATTGTCCATGCTCTCAAACAATCAGTGAGTAGAAAGGTGCACCTCACAACAGATGCATGGGCCAGTAAACATGGCCAGGGCCGTTACGTGTCCATCACTGCGCACTGGGTTAATGTGGTGGATGCTTGGTCCACAGGGGACAGCAGCGGTGGGACAGTGCTGCCTAGCCCACGGTACAGGCAACAGTTGGCTGTAGGCGTTCGACCCTCCTCCTCCTCCTACTCCAGAATCGAAAGCTTGTCGACAGAGCGAAGTCGCAAGAGCACGCCATCCGCAGCTGCCAGTGTTGCACATGAGGTGTCCCACTATCGAACAGCTAGTGGTAAGCATCAGCAGACTGTTTTAAAGATGACGTCTTTGGGCAACAACAGACACACCGAGGAGGTACTGGCCGACTACTTGCAGCGAGAAACTGAGTCAAGACTGGACAGTCTACATCTTGAGCCAGGCAAGGTAGTCAGTGATCACAGCTGTAATTTTGTGGCGGCCATAGCCCTGGCAAAACCCAGACACATACCTTGCCTGGCTCACACCTTGAACCTCGTGGTGCAGTGCTTCATAAAAAATTATCCAGAGTTACCAGCACTGGTCCAGAAGGTGCGAAGACTGTGCTCGCACATACGTCGCTCGCGCGTAGAATCCAGTTGTATGCAGAGGCTACAGCGATCGCTCCACCTCCCCAAGCACCGCCTAATCATAGACATTGCAACAAGGTGGAACTCCACCATGCACATGATTGAGAGGCTGTGCGAACAGAGGCAGGCTGTAATGCATTTGTGGGAGAATATACGGGCAGGCAGTTTGAGGGCAGATATCGAGTTGTCGGGTGTGCAGTGGTCAAAGCTGAAAAACCTCTGTAAAGTCCTTCAGTGTTTTGAGGAATGCACACGGCTGGTAAGCGCAGACGACGCCATCATAAGCATGAGCATCCCACTTATATGTCTGGTCATGCAAACTTTGACGCACATTAAGGATCAGGCGTCTGCAGCGGAGGAGGAGGAGGGAAGCCTTGATGACAGTCTGCCATCGTCTGCTCAGGGAACTGTCCTGGATGAGGAGGAGGAGGAAGAGGAGGAGGATGAGGGGGATGATTATTTTGGATAGGAGGATGCTTCTTAGGGGCAAGAGAAAATGTTGGCTTGCCAAGGTCAGGTACAGGTTTGTGAGTGAATGGAGAGATATGGATTTGGCAGTAAGTGCTCCTCCACCCACCACTGACAGTGCATCATTGACACCTGGAACATTGGCCCACATGTGTGATTATGTCTTGCGGATCCTAAAAAGGGACCCCCGATTGCCAAAATTATGAAGGATGACGACTACTGGTTGGCCAGCATCCTTGCTAAACGCTATAAAGGCAAATTACAGAACGTCATGCCACAGAAGAACCTAGAGCTAATATTGGCGAACAAACAAGCAACCGTTTGTTAGAGGCATTCCCAGCACACAGCAGCGGTGCAGGTTCTATCACGAGTAGTGTTGAGCGATACTGCCCGATATCCAGAAATATCGGATCGGATTGGATCGGCCCGATACTCAAAAAGTATTGGGTATCGCCGATTCCGATACCGGAAACCCAATGCAGTCAATGGGACAGAAATATCGTAATTAAAAAAACCCTTTCTTTCCTTGTAAACACTAGATATACACACATAGAATACATATATATATATACATGTCATTGTCACATACATATATACATATATTTATAGTTCATACACTTGTACATAGTAAAATAGCCGCTGATTCAATTGCCGGGCAATGCCGGCTTTTGTGAAATTACAGAACCACCTTACATGAAATGACACATGGTTTACATAGAGTTAACCATGTCATTTCATGTAGTTTGATATATGGTTCTCACTAACAATTACATGAGTGTATGTGTGCAAAATTTCACACATGTAGGGGTTAATTAAAGGTGTAAATTGGTTGTAAAAAAATATATCCCAAAGAAAAAAGGCAAAATAGAAATATACTCATCCATATATTTAGACAAAAAAAACCAAAAAAATGGACTAGGAGTAATGATGAATTAATACATTTTTATTATTTATACAAAACACAACTATTAAAAATCAATCAGATATAATTATTAAAGTACAAAAAACCAAGGGAGAAGGCAGCATCAAGATCTCCAATCAAGTAAGTCTCATGTAACAATTCAAATAAATTTCTGCATCAATATATACATGTGATCACAATTAATCCCAGATTTTCATATATGCATGTACACAAATAATGGTTGAGTAAAATCTATTTAAGGTGCATAGTGCATCAAATAAATCCAATATGTACAGCCATATATCATTCAATAATGACAGTCACAGTATATAATCGAGAACTAAACAATGCCTAGAGTGGCTCTGTCAAAACATCTATCTCACAGAAACCACTAAAAAAAGCCAGTTATACTGACCACTAATTATAGTAGCTACTGTGGTAGATAGTCAGACTAAATGTAATATGCCATAAATTGCATATAGTAAACCACATATGATCAATTTGTCCAAAGTTGGGGTACATAATTATACAGAGCACATGTGGGTGAAACTAAGTATGCTATAAGGAGGCAGTCTGAGATAGATTGAATTACAGCCACAGTGGTTAACAATGCCATAGAGTGACACAAGGATCGCAGAGTGAAGGAGATAAACACATCAAGACTTACATAAAATCCTATAACACAAACATGTTTAAAAACATAAAGACAAGACATACACTTAAATTACAGAAAAGGAACAAAGCTTAAGACTTCATTGAGGCCTTTGGGACGAACGCAATCGACTTTGAATATCCATTTGGCTTCAACCTGGGCCAATTTCTTTTTGATATCCCCTCCACGCTTGTCACTCAGAACATGATCGATCCCTCGAACTTTCAATAAACTGCTATTACATCCATGTTTCAATTTGAAATGTCGGGGTGTCGGTTTAAGTTGATCAATGGATTCACAATTTATTGCATTTTGGATATCCCGAATATGTTCTCTCACCCTCACACGAGGCTGTCTAGAAGTGAGACCCACATAGATAAGCCCACAAGGACACTTTGCATAATATACAACATTTTTCGTTGCACATGTGATATGGTGTGTTATAAGGAATTCCTTGGATTCATCACTTGATTGGAAGGAAGTGGATCTCTCCAAGTTCTTACAAGCCAAACAACCCATGCAGGGAAAGAAACCCCATTTAGAGCCCTTAGAACCAAATGGACATATACGTTCTTGTCCCTTATAATGGCTATAACTCAACAAATCTTTGAGATTTTTATTCCTACGGTACGTAATGGATGGTACAACGGGAATGTTCTCAGCCAAAACATGATCCTGCCTAATCAAAGGCCAATATTTATCCAGAGCGTTCTTAACCGAAAAAGACATGTTGGAAAATGTAGATATAAACCTCACCTGTTGTTGAGATACTGGTCTCATTTTCTTCATTAGTAAATCTTCCCTTCTGACAAATGATGCCCTTTTTCTACAGTCTTTTATCACCCATCCGGGATATCCTCTTTCTTTAAAGCGATTCTGGAGATCGTCTGCCTGTTTTTGATAGGTACTTTCCTTAGAACAGATTCGTTTTGCCCTTAAGAATTGACCATATGGGATATTTTTCTTCAGATGACCTGATGAGCTGATGAAGAATGAAGTAGGCTGTTGACGGAGGTCTCCTTCCTATACAGATCTGTCTGCAAAAATCCATCCTCTCCCTTTGAGATGTTAATGTACAAGAATTCAGCATTCACCTGACTGTAATGACAGGTGAGTTTTATGTTACTTTCATTGCAATTGAGTGACTGAACGAATTTAAGAAGGTCATTCTCAGTGCCCTGCCAGATAGAGAATACATCATCGATGTATCGATACCACATCAATATCTGGGAGGCCAGGGGAAAACAATCATTGTGAAAGATCTTCCTCTCCCACAGCCCCAGGAACAGACATGCATAGGACGGCGCAAAGGCCGCCCCCATGGCTGTTCCCTGGAGCTGTAGATAGAGTTCCCCTTTAAAGATAAAATAGTTGTGGGAAAGTGCGAATTCCAAAATGGAAATCAAAAATTGAAGAAGACGTCCACCCATGTCCGATGTTTCCAAGAAAAACTCCACAGTAAGTCTTGATGTGTTTATCTCCTTCACTCTGCGATCCTTGTGTCACTCTATGGCATTGTTAACCACTGTGGCTGTAATTCAATCTATCTCAGACTGCCTCCTTATAGCATACTTAGTTTCACCCACATGTGCTCTGTATAATTATGTACCCCAACTTTGGACAAATTGATCATATGTGGTTTACTATATGCAATTTATGGCATATTACATTTAGTCTGACTATCTACCACAGTAGCTACTATAATTAGTGGTCAGTATAACTGGCTTTTTTTAGTGGTTTCTGTGAGATAGATGTTTTGACAGAGCCACTCTAGGCATTGTTCAGTTCTCGATTATATACTGTGACTGTCATTATTGAATGATATATGGCTGTACATATTGGATTTATTTGATGCACTATGCACCTTAAATAGATTTTACTCAACCATTATTTGTGTACATGCATATATGAAAATCTGGGATTAATTGTGATCACGTGTATATATTGATGCAGAAATTTATTTGAATTGTTACATGAGACTTACTTGATTGGAGATCTTGATGCTGCCTTCTCCCTTGGTTTTTTGTACTTTAATAATTATATCTGATTGATTTTTAATAGTTGTGTTTTGTATAAATAATAAAAATTTATTAATTCATCATTACTCCTAGTCCATTTTTTGGGGGGGTTTTGGTTGTAAAAAAAAAATGCATTTTTTTTCTACGAATTTACACCTTTAATTAACCCCTACATGAGTGAAATTTTGCACACATACACTCATGTAATTGTTAGTGAAAACCATATATCAAACTACATGAAATGACACATGGTTAACTCTATGTAAACCATGTGTCATTTCATGTAGGGTTTGTAATTTCACAAAAGCCGGCAATTGAATTAGCGGCTATTATACTATGTAGAAGTGTATGTACTATAAATATATATATATATATGTGTCACAATGACATGTATATATATATATATATATATATATATATGAGGTGTAAAATTGTTGAAAAAAATGCGTGCGCTCCTACCCTATTTGCTCAACCAGACAGACAAAGCCAGCGAGTGGGAGCAGATGATAATTGCCCAGAGAGGGACCATTATTTTTGGCCCCCCCCTGGCTACTAACATCTGCCCCCAGACACCCCAGAAAAGGCAAATCTATAATTAGATTCAACCTTTCTGGCACTTAACCCGTCTATTCCCATTGCCCTGCAGCGGTGGCGAATGGGTTAATAATGGGTTAAAGCCACCTTGCTATTGAAAGGTGACTTTAAGCCAGGTTAATAATTTAGAGCTGTCAATTATACAACTATCAATTATTAATCCTATTGAAGTAAATAAAAAAACACACATTAAGAATAAATAATTTGAATGAAATAAAAACACATTTTTTTGGACCATCTTTTATTGTACTGTTAATCCTCGATTCCCTTGTTCTCCTGAAATAAAAATAAAATAATAAAGCAACATTATTCTTACCTATCCGACGCACAGTCAGGTCCCCCGATGTAATCCTTCTGAAAGGGTTAACGTTTACTGCAGGGACCGCAGCTAATGATGCCAGCCTCGCAGTAAACCCCTGAATGAATCATCTCCTCTCCTGGCTGACAGGAGAGGAAGTGGTTAGCATAATTGATTGCTTCCCACTTTCACTTCAGGTCAGCCAGGGACACCGCACAGACAGTGACGTCAGGGGGAATCCCGGCTGACCTGAAATGAATTGATTAACAAAAATAGGGGATCCCCTCGAAAAAAAAAATGGCGTGGGGTCCCCCCTATTTTTGTTAACCAGTCTGATGAAGCAGACTACTGAGGCCTGGTTTTTCAGGCTGTTAAGGAGCCAATATCCATGAACCTTGCAAGCCTGATAATACCAGGCCACAGCAGTCTGCTTATCTTGGCTGGTTAACAAAAATAGGGGATACCCTCGAAAAAAAATGGTGTGGGGTCCCCCCTATTTTTGTTAACCAGCCAGATGAAGCAGACTGCTGAGGCCTGGTTTTTCAGGCTGGTAAGGATCCAAGATCCATGAACCTTGCAAGTCTGATAATACCAGGCCACAGCAGTCTGCTTAGCTTGGCTGGTTAACAAAAATAGGGGATCCCCTCGAAAAAAAAATGGCGTGGGGGTCCCCCTATTTTTGTTAACCAGCCAAGTAAGAAGCAGACTGCTGCGGCCTGGTATTAAAAGACTGTCAATGCCCATGGATTTTATCCCTCAACAGCCTAAAATACCAGGCTGCAGCAGCCCCACAATTAGCGCATCCAAAGATGTGCCAATTGTGGCACTTTACCCGGCTCTTCCCACTTGCCCTGTAGTGGTGGCAAGCGGGGTAATAAACGGTTAATGTCACCTTTGATTGAACGGTGACAATAAGCCCGGTTAATAATGGAGAGGCGTCAATAAGACACCGATGCATTATTAATCATAAAGTTTGTAAATTTTTAAAAAAAATACACAGCCAGAAGAAAGTCTTTTAATGAAATAAAACACAACACAGTTTTCATTATTTTTATTTCACACTCATCCTGCGACGCCATCAATCTCCTGTAAAAGATCAAAAATAACAAACCAACACAAATACTCCCTGTCTGACGCAGTCCAAAATAACGAGTGTCCCACGACGAGTCCAGCTCTGCTACATCTGGATGACAGGCTGAGCCTGACATCCCGACGCAGCAGAGTTGCTTACTAGAGCTGATTCCCAGGTGGTGACGTCATCCGGACTGCTGTACTCTAGCGACAGCTGGCCGAGATTACCCAGTACCCAATAGAACATGCAGTTATCGCGAGAAGCTGCACGTGACCGCCAGGGAGAGGGTAATGGCGGCCATCTGGGAGTCCAGGACGTGACCACCGGGGATCTTCTGCCAGGTAAGTGCTGCTGACTCCTGACAGACCCGACCGACACTGACAGTGTCACTTTCGGGAAGTTCCTGTGTCACGTACTTCGTTCTGTGACACAGGAACTCCCCATATACTTTACTGCCAACGTCCGATTCCGGTATCCGATATGCAAAAAATATCGGATCACAGAATTGGAATTCCGATATAGCGAATATCGGCCGATACCCGATATTTGCAGTATCGTAATACTCAACACTAACCACGAGCCGTACTGGGCAACATGGAAGAGGTGTTCGTGGTGCATACAGCCGAAATGGCGTTGGAGACAGGGGTTTCATGACCATGTTGTGGACTTATTTCTCGAGTACCGCTCACACGACTGGTAATACTGAATCGATTGCAACAGACAGGAGACAGCAGTTGTCAAC